>BPLR01013042.1:0-26965 GCA_021605095.1 Caerostris extrusa
CACCGAAAGGTGTTGAGGAGAGGATTGTGCCTTCCAAGAGGTCTTTTAGGATTTCAAGTCGGACTTTCATGGGTCTTTCGCGCTAAACCTGCACGTGTGGTATGGAAGAAACCCGGATATTTTCCATCAGCAGCACGACTATCGATGCTTTATAGTCCCAACCATCGAGTCTTCTCGTTCCTGAAAGCAGTGACTACAACAACGCAGCTAGTGAATTCGAACTTCAATAGCGAATTCTCCTCGACCTCATTTTGCAAGCAGCCACTGGACACACGAGCCAGGTACACAAATAATTACAATGCAACTATAAATTTACCATCCATCGTTATTTTAGGTTTTGAAAAAAAGGACACTATTTGTTTAAGAACAATTACAATTTAAGAACATGTTTAACCGAATTTGACTTACAAAAAAGAAAAGGACCCTATTATTCAAATTTTCTTTTTTTAATTTATATATAAAAAAAGAGTTTAGTTTATAACAAAAACTAGTTTAATTTGTAGAAATGTATTTTGACATCGAGAATAATCGGCCATCTACCTTAAAAAACAAATTAATTTTTTGTTAATCAAAAACAAAATACCTTGAAATTTATCTTCATCAATATCTATATTAGAATTTTCATTTTAACAATGTCAAACAAAAATACAGAAAAACATTAGAAGAATCTCTCCCCTTATTGCAAGAAACTCAAGTTTCAGGGGAAATAATAAATTTCTGATTTTCACTTCTGTGCTCCTCACTAAGCATGTGCTGTGTGAGCCGATGCCGCCAATCATAAAATATGATCATTAGACAAATAACGAATGACAACTGGTTCATTAGAAAAGATGATATTCAAAGATCTATCTCCCCCTCAAAAAATACAGGGAAAAGCTTTCAGAAATACTCTTCAATAATATTAACTACATCTGGCTATTCAAGAGATCGAACAATATCTAATTTTAAAAGACTTGGGATTATTCCGCTCTAACCTCCTACCTAAACTCAATTTTTGAAATTTTATTACATTCCCAATTATTATTAACTCCCTTTAATATGTTTACAATCTTTTATGTTTGCCACCATCGGAGACGAGGCCTCTGACTGTGCCATCTGGCAACAAAACATTATAAATAATGTATACCGTCAGTAAGTATTTTTGCTCGGGCTGAATGGTCAGTGGCTGGCGCTCTGGCGGTCGGTACCACAGGTTTTTCGGGTTCGAGTCCCGGCGGTGCCATGGATGTTTGTAGTGGTTCGGAATCCACTTTAAACCGTAGGTCCCAGTCTAACACGATCGTGGAGAGTGACATATTAAAAATAATGAAAAACTAACTGTTCATATATATAGTGATTAGGGGATTATAGTCCTTGTTGCTTCACATCCCCATATACCACTTCATTCATCAATTCATATTTTTTGCTCATTTTATCTGCAATGCCAAATTTGTCATGATTTGTACTCTTGCGTATTTACGCTGTTTTTTTTTTTTTTTTTTTTTTGTCATTTTCAATTATTTCTTTAATTTTTAAAATGAAAAAAACATATTTCTTTTTATCATTTACTTTTTATTATTTCTAAGGGCATTGAGCACAGCAACTACCCATAACTCAATGATAGAAGCTTAGCGACCAAGTTTCTCCTTTAAACCTTCCACTATTCTGCTTATTTTATTTAATAGTTTTTATTTGACTTTCATACGCACAAGATATATGTTTTCTTCTCATAACCATTTCGTTTACAGTATCCAACATATATCTGCATTTACTTTTTTTAATGTATCTTAATGTTTGATTTTTTTTTTTTTCAAGATTTAAAAATGTGTCTGTTACAAAATAATGTGCTATTTAATCCTTTTACTTGAATTTAAATTATTCTCATTCGGTGTGCAACCAACATTGCAAAAGTCTCATTAAAGAATATTGCGATTTTGTTGTTAGTATTACCCCACTTTTTTTTTTTTTTGCAGTTAATATCAATTTTGAAACTTCTTGCCTGGGCCAAAAAGTAAGCAGGAAGCAAACTTGATCATGTTAATCACTTTTTTGCAACATTTGTAAAGAAATAATAAAGATCCAAATTCTATTATTTGGATCTTTGATGATTAGAATATATGAAGTATTAATGTCAGAAATCATATGTTTTGAACTATTAATGAAGAACTATTTAAATTCTTTATTTTTGTAAAATGTATGTATATTTTTTTATCTCTAAAAATTGAAGAGGATCTTCACCTGATATATCATTTTGAGAAGTGCTTGTGGTATTTTGTATATTGCAAGGCTTCCCTACTGCTATGTCTTTAATTAGCAGTTGCCAACAGGCTATAATCATTTCAGTAACTCACCCATATAGAATGCACCTGTGTCAAATCTCAATATTTCTCAAGTTAGCTGTTGCCATTGTCACTTTATTATGTTTTATAATTAATCAATTTCCATTCTACAGCATTAAAAATTTTTTAATAATACTTTATGCTACTTTCGTAAGTCTCTTAATGTTTTACCATGGGTATTATATATCAACAAATCATAAGATAAATTTTATCGTTGAAATCAATTCAATTTTTATTTTTTATTGTTCATGAAAAATTACGATTCATTTCAAAATTTCACTTGCTAATAAATTTTGTCAAGCAAATTTTACATGATTTGAAAGATGGATTTATTCATTAGTTTTAAATTACATTATATATATATATATATATATATACACTTTATTTATTTCATTTTATTTTATATTAATTTGCAAACAATGATACTGTAGCATTTACAAATTAAATAGTGTTGTATTGTTAATAATTGTCTCCTCTTTTCTTTAGCTTATTAAATTATTTAGTTGTACATTAAAACCCAATTTTTCTGTTTCTCATTAGATTTCTGTATTCAGTGTCTCGGGACAAAATGCTTTTATTTTTAATTAAATACTGAAACACAATGATAATAATGAATTTTAATGGCGTCATTTGCCTTTTATTGCAGATTTTTGTATGGCACATTGTTTCTCTGACATATTTAGAAGCCTATTTAGTGTTATTTTCCCAAGATGAAATATTTATATTGTTTATTTTAAAAGATGCTCTTTCACAAGTTCAATAGAAATCTATTTAAAATAATTACAGCAAGTCACATTCTTGCTATCTAGCAAACTCGTAACTTATTTTAATTTTTGTCATATCTTATTTATATTAAAGTACATAAATATTTAAGTTAGCATTTAAACATTACTTCAAGAAAATACAAATATATGAATATTTCAGTAAGTAAAAAGGCAAACAATATCTTACTGTTATGACTAAATTCTGTTTATAACGCTGTCACTATTCAAGCTTTTTTTGATAACATCAATATTTCTAAATATTAAGATATTGAATTAAAGTAATAAAATTATTCGGTTACATTTTGTGTTTAATTTGATTAACAAAAATAAGCAAATATGTTCACTAAAATGTGTAGTGTCAATTTAAAATATTATATTCAAAATTCTGTTCATAAAAAAAAAAATGCTATGTTTGATATCGTTCATTCAATAAAATTGATTATGATTGGATGAAATAACAACAGATGATTTGACTTTTTTTTTTTTTGACCAATTCAGATTATTTTTATCATATAGAAATTTTTAGATTCTTTGAAACTGTCAGAATGAAGAAAGATTTATAAAAAAATAAAAATAGATTCAATGTGGAAGGAATAAGCTAATTAAAAAATTATTTTTGAACTGGACCATTAATAAATTAAATTTTTGAAGTGTGTAATTCAAAGTTTATTTTGATAAGAAAATTAGTGGTTCAGTTTGAACATTATTGGAAATGCCTAGTAGGAATTACCATTTGTCTTGTCAGTAAATTTTTAATCTGAAGGTGAGAAATTTTGTAGAATAATTTAAATGGGAAAATAAACACTAATGAGGAAGCAGTTCTTTTTTTCTGATTTAGTTCTTGTAATAAAACAAATATGTATGCAAATTAGCTGCATGTTATTTGATGAATTATTAATTAAAAATCTTTGAAATTAAAGGATATTTAAGCAGCATTGATAGAAATGATTTAAAATATCCCTTACAATATTTGTTGTTGATATCTTTGTTCAAATTTGTGTAATATTATTAACCTTGATTATTAGAAAGTATATCTTTAGAAATTGTAGTTATTGTAGCTGTAAAAATCAAAACTCATCAGAATAATGACCACTTGAAAAGTTTGATTTATATTTTTGATTTCAGAAATTCAATGTATCTGTATAAAATAATTCAATAATTTGAACTTAATGTTGCTCATCTATTTCAACTAATATGCTGATTTTATTATTTCTCACTATGATAAACTAAAAACCATGAAAAATTAAAAACTGACACTTCTAAATGAGTAATCTAATGAAAAAAAAGGTTATTTGGCTAGTTTGATAATTATCTGATGTATTCATTATACATATATGTACTTATTTAGAATGAGAATAAATTATAATTACCAATTACATGCTATTTTTTTATCTATATATGTTTTGACTATGTATAGGATGATTTAATTTTGTGAGTGACTAGAAACTTTTTGGCATTCATTAAATTGTGAGTTTTCGAATATCCTAACTGTTTTAAAAAATTGTAAAAAAAAAACCTCCCAATTTTTCATTTCAATATGGGAATAAGAAACATTTTTATGTTGAGATAATGTAGTATGCATAGTAATAGAAAATAACAAAATATAAAATAAAAGAATAAAAAAAAATCAAACATTAGTGATGAGCAAGCATGTTAAATAGCTCACAAATATGCTGAAAAAATAGTAAAAATTAATTTTTATCGACAGTTTTGTTTATTTAGTAGAAATTGACATTTTGAAGTAAAAATTTATTAAAATGAGTGGTTTTATAAATAAAATAGCAGTGTAATTTTTTTTTTTAACAATCATCTCATTGTGTCCAACACAATTATAACATACAGCTTACAAAAGTCGAGGCACATAATGCTGCAGTGTTCTTAATCAAATCCTAATAATAAAAATAAAGCAAATTACCACATAAAGTTGGAAAAAAAAAAAATTGACAGAGTTAACATACATCTAAAATTATAAAATACTGTTTCTTTGATTATTAGATCTACATTTCTATTGACAGCTAATTTTGATAGTTTTGATTCAGTGCAATTGAAATGTTAAATAGTATTTTGAAACTACTTTGATGGCGATTTTGTATTATGCTAATAGAGTTTGCACCCCACTTTAACCATTCTTCTAATTATTATGTTGATGAAATGGGCTGTATTATCTCTATTATTGAAAATGTGCTGCTGAAAAATTAATTGCATCCAATTTGTCTTACGATTTCTTTATTTGATAAAAATTTCAAAAAACTATTCACTATCTAAGAAACATTAAAGTGTCAAATGAAATAATTTTAAATATCATATTTTCTCACCTTTTTTGGTACATTTGAATTACAAAAAGTAAATTGTATTTTGGAGATTTCATGTCTCGAAGAAAAATACAAAACAATAAAAATGTTCCAAAAAATTCTGGAATTTGCAACATGTAAAGTACAAAAGATTGGACTGTTTTTCAGAATTAATTCTTGTTTGCTTGCCAAGATCTTTCTGCGGACATTGTGGTTAAATTTTAAGAAAAAGATATCCAGGTGTTACTAAGGTGCCAGCAATGGAATTTCTTCAGGGAAAGATTTTCACAGTCCTGAGGAAGTTGCAGGAAGAGGAAGCTTATTTTTTTTTTTTTTTTTATTTCTACTGTCTATCACCAGAAATTTTGTTCTGTAAATGAAAGAAGATTTTATTTGAAAATTCTTCATTCCATTCTGACCATTTGTGTAGAACAGTGACCATGTGCTTTGTGTTTTCTACGCCCGTTTCTTTTTATTTTCACAAAATGTATACTTTTTTCTCAAAATGATGTTGCACTAAAATTTGCTAATGTAGGGTTGCTTTTGAGTCGAAGATGTGGATCATCATTGGCGCCAACTGGCGAAGAATAAATGTCGCCAAGGTCTTTTTATGTGATTTTAAGACTCTCAATGTGTATTTCTGTTGATGAAAGATTTTATAAATTTCAATTTTCGATTCCAATGAATAAACATTAATTAATATAAGTGAAACTATCACAGGATAAAATTTTTTTTGTCATCCTTAAATAGTTGTTAAAATCTTAAATGAGAATTGAAGTTTTTTTTTTTTTTTTTAGTTAAGATATTTTTCTCTTTTCAGATTAAGCAATCTAGTGAGTATAGAAAGAATTCTACAGCATAACTGCAACCATACTATCAAGTGCAAGATCTAATTCAAATAGTGATTTTTTTATTATTATTATTATTTTAAGTCTTTTTAATACTAATAACGCTATTATAGGAAGATAATGATAGATTTTTAATTTAAAAAGATCCACATTTATATGGAGTGTTTCTTTTCTGGATTGAAGTTGAAGAAACGGTGTTCGATATTATCTACGAATTGGTTAACAGAATTTTCGTATTATCACTTTTAATTTTTTTAATTGGGAGGTAATCTGAAAATTTCCATTTAAAGATAGCAGTTAGAAATACTTTCTTACTGTTAAAAATTCTTCCTAAGTATAATTTAAGGGTGCCGAGAAATATTCTTAACTCAGGTGGATTTTGCTGTACAGAAATGGCCACTGAAGTGTACGACAAAGTACCTTCAACAACACATCTTCTCAGTAAGCACTCTCTCGTTCGTAACCGCAAAAAGCGTCGTACATGCGATGTATGCGGTAAAAAGCTTTTGTGCACATGCATAACTTGAAGGTGCACTATCGAATCCATACGAAGGAAAAACCTTATATCTGTGACATGTGTAATAAGAGATTTTCACGTAAAGATAATTTAAAAATTCATTATCTTATCGAAGAAAGACCTTACATCTGTGACATGTGTGGTAAAAGCTTTTCACGAAAGTGGGATTTGAAAACCCATCATTATCGTATTCATATGGAAGAAAAGCCTTACATTTGTGAAGAGTGCGGTAAAGGCTATTCACTCAAAAGTGATTTAAAAACCCATTATCGTATTCACGTGGAAAGAAAATCCTATAATTGCGAAGTGTGCTGTAAAGGTTTTCCGAAAAGTGTGATTTAAAAACCCATCATTATCGTGTCCATAATAAAGAAAAACCTTACACTTGTAAACTGTGTGGTAAAGGTTATTCACTTAAAAATGATTTAAAAACCCATTCATACGGAAGAGAAACCCTATAGTTGTGAAATGTGCTATAAAGGTTTTTCGGATAAACGCAATTTAAAGAAACATTACCGATTTCACACAGAAGAAAAACCTTACACCTGTTAACTGTGTGGTAAAAGTTTTTCTCAGAAAATTAATTTACAAGCCCACTATCGTGTTCATGTGAAAGAAAAGCCCTACGTTTGTGAAATGTGTGATAAGGGCTTTTCGCAGAAAAGTAATTTAAAAACCCTTATCGCGTCCACACGGAAGAGAAGCCCTACACTTGTGAACAGTGCAGTAAAGGCTTTTCACGAAAATGTGATTTAAAAACCCATCATCGTATCCATACGGAAGAAGTGCCTTTCATTTGTGATGTGTGCAGTATGGCATTCAGACATAAAAGCAACCTGGATCGGCATTGCAAACATACCCACTCATCCCAAGAGCTCTAGACGTTGGATGGATTTCATTGGATAGTCATGTGCTTTAACAGGTGGGCTGACACATAGATGGCGCTACTAGTATTAAATTCTTATGATTTTTAGTTAGCCCTAAACTTAAAAAGACGCGTGTATAAATTTAACAGCTGTTGCACTATTAGTATGTGAGTTATAGCATTTTTAGTGAAGTTATAGTATATTTAGTGTTCATCACGTGCAGTCCACTCGGCTGACTGTCGATTGGACTCCGGTGTGAAATGATGGAGCTATGTTTCCTCCATTGTCACATATCGATGCAAAAATCGGGTTTATTACGATTGAACAGCTCCAAACACTGCTTAGAATCATCAATTCGTTGTTGTTGTGGATCAATTGTGAGCTCTGCACGGCACCCACTTTAAACAGAGCTTTTCGCATACCTAAATATTCATTCACGATATGTCCAACACATTCCTTTGATATCTTTAGGGTCTCAGCTATCTCAATCCACTTCACTTTACGGTTACCAGAAATTATTTTGTGGACTTCTTTGATTATATCGTCGGTAACAGCCTCTTTGGGGCGTCCACTGCGTGCATCGTCCTCGGTGCTCATTTCGCCACGTTTAAATTTAGCAAACCACTTCTCTACGGTCGATTTTCCTGGTGCAAAATCCGAATGTTTATCAAGCCAAGCTTTAGCTTCAATAGTATTTTTTTCGCCAAAAAGCAATGCTTTATTAACACACGAAATTCCTTTTTATCCATTGTATTCAAACTAACAAAAAGTTGCTTCACTAAAAATGCTATAACTCACATACTAATAGTGCAACAGCTGTTAAATTTATACACGTGTCCTTTGAAGGTTAGGGCTAGCTGAAAATCATATGGATATAATACTAGTAGCGGAATCTGTGTGTCTGCCTACGAACTTTTCAGCCCACCTGTCATGCAAGCATAATATTTTTTTTTTTAATTATTAAATTAAGAACGTTGATCCACTTTTATTGTAATTTAGTCTTCATCTTCACTTCAAGTATCTTGATTCTAAGTTTGTATTTTTTTTTTTTTACTGGTGTCGTAATTAAAAGGAAATATGTATAAAACATTTTTCATTCATGTCTCTTTTAGGGTGCAACTGTTCACTCTAATACATGGTATTAAATATATATATATATATGTGATGTGCATATATATATACAGTATGTTTATTTGGGGTTTACAGAAGACAATATTGCCCTTACGATAGCAATATTTACTACATAAATAGAAAATTTTTTATATAAAATAGCCAGCATCCAGAGATTAAACTGAATAAAGAATTTAATTATATTAAAATAAATAATAAACTAATGTGGTTCAGTATTCATTAAAATAAAATTATTAAAAACATTGCATTTTTATTTACAAATGTTAGTAAATGTTTGAAGTTGTCAGTCTGATATAGAAAAATATAGGCCACGGTGGCCAGACTACGTCACGATTGGCCATGTCACGTGGTACAAACACCGCGCAATGCATTACTGGGTAACACGCTGATTTTGAACTAACGGTCATTTCATGCCAAGACACCGCCCGTGATGCCGCCTAAAGATGAAATATTTTAGATTTTATTTTAATTTTAGTGATTAAAAGGAAACCTTTTGAGCACATTTTTCAAAAAATTTAAAAATATGACTTTAATAAGAAAATTTATAATGGCCAACCTTAAGAGTAAGTGTTCAAAAAAAAAAAAAAAATCTTCCCATTGCATTGAGGAAAGTTCACAATCATTTTTTTTTTTTTCTTCCGATTACAATTTTAAAAATCATCTAAATGGTAGCTGCAGCCTTGTTTGAAGATTAAAAGTGGAGCTGTGAAAGATTCCAGTATTCGAATTTCTGAACGTTCGATACCAACCGCAAGAAGTGTAGCCAATTAGCAGTATTTATGTTCCGAATGTCTTCTGGCGTGTTCTCAAAATAACTTTTGGATTTTACTAATCCATATTTCAATATTCATTGCGTCAAATACTATGCGTGAAATGACAGCAGTTTTTATAAAACGCAAATAAGAAAAAAAAAAAAAAAATAATAATCACTTTCTAAGAAGTTCATTTTTTGGGGTATCCCTTATCGTGGAGAAATTATGGTTTTTCATTCATTATTTTTCAAGTTACTGTTTGTAAATTTTTAAAATACTTTTTGACTACCTCCTTTCTTAACGATAGCTAGAAGAAAGGGTTTATGCTTTTCGGTTGATTTTTTTAAATGAACGGACGGATTACGTTAAGAATTAACACCAATCATTCTTACCGGGATTGATATATACCGCAAAAAGGCCGCAATAGGTTGAAAGGATAATGTTGCTTTCCGGGGAGAATTTTAGGGGACATTTTTTAACTGCTTTCTTGGCTATGAAGAATCAAGATTTTGTTTCTTTTCCTAATTCTGCTAGGCATGGCGTTGTTTTTTTAATTATGTTTTATTTTAATCTTTAAAAATGCGTGTAATTATAAAAATATTAATTTTCAAAATTATATAGAGAAATTTCTCCATTGTTAATCTAATTAAAAGAAATAAATCAGTTGTTTTAACTTATATGAATATATTTTGCTGTTTATTATATTTGGGTTGGTGAGGTTCACATTTTAGAAATCATAGTGATTAAAAGTAAAACTTTTTGAGCACATTTGAAAATATGACTTTAATAAGAAATGTCTAATAATCATGCACTTTATGTTTAATATATTTATGTTTTATGGTTTGAGTCGATGAAAAACCTGATAGAAGACAATGGAATTAGTTTTCTTTCATCAAAAATTCATTATTTTCACTGTAAAAGAACTTGAATTAGCATTCATTTCTATCAAAAATCTTTTCATGAATAATTTCTAAAGTATTCTAAGTACGCAGATCAAAGCTATTAAATTTGTCTAGTTTATCAGCTAGATGAAAACCAACAATTGAATGTTCAGTGAAAATCCATCTTTATTCCCCCAAAAATTCATTGTATTCAAGGAAAAAAAAAATGAATTACCAGTAAGGAGATTATTTTCATCAAGAATTTTTTTTTCTATTATTGGTATGGTGTTAATTTAAATATTGTTTTATGCCGCATGTTATTTTATATTGTTGTAATTTGTATGTAAATATTTTTCGTAGCATTATATGTATTTTGAAAGAAATTCCCGGAAAAATAACTATTTCAAATTCTCCAAATTGCTAGATTTAAAATTCTACAATAAAATTACAAAATGTTACAGAACTTGTACGGGTCAAAATACATTTCGAAAATTAGTTCAATCAGCCTAAAATCATGACCGAATGGCAAGAGAGAAATTTATTCATTTGTGTAAAAATCAAGGACTTGGAATTTCCTTTGCCAGGCACATGAATATTGGTTTCTTACAGTAAAATCTGTTTTTGACTTCCTGGCGACGACAAATCTAGTAAATTTGAAACCCGATATTGCCTCAAAAGGTATTGAATGGTGCGGAAAAATTTTAAATAAGATTTCAAGATGATAACTTACTCCATCCGTTGAGCATGCATTGAAGAAGTTATGCGTGGAAGTTATAATCATTCCTTGGAATATGTACATCCTAATTTATTGATGACACTGGGGATTAGTATAATTATATTGATACCATAAAGCAAATTGGAAAAGGATCGACTGATATCAATAGAAGGCCTTTAAGTACTATTGGATAAGAATCTTAAGTATACCTTCTTGTATGTTGGTTTATGGTTTCTTCATATTTGTTAATGAATTGTAATTGAAAACATTAGAACTTATTTGGCCAAAGTTTTCTCAAAGTTGCAGTTAAGTTTACCAATGTATGATAATTTGAGCAAAATAAGCCCAGAATTCACTAGAAATTACTTTGAGTCTATTCAATACAACAGAAAGGTTTGTTTAAAGCTTATGGATATTCAATAAAGTTCAAACAATTGTTTAACAAACAGCAGAAAATTTTCTTCAAATATATTTATTTTTATTTGTAATATTAAAATTATTTATTTTTATTAAATAATATATTATTGAATTTAAATAGCATTTATTCTACAAGGAAAACATAAACAAATGCCTTTAAATTTAATAAGAAATCCATTTCAATTTTGACCAAAACTTTTTGTATTTTCTTAATACTCGTAATATCATTTTTTAATAATTTATATATATTTACCATCTGAATTATTTTAATATTTTATATATTTTTTGTGAATATTCAGCAATATGAAGGTGTAAATAAACGATTTTTTGAAAAATATTTTAAGTAAAATTTTAAAATGAAAATTTACGGTTTTCATTTATTTAAAATTAATGAGAATTTTTCTTAAATAATGGCTATGCAATAAATTGAAATAATAAATTCAATATTAAAAAAAGTATATTGTTGAATTTTGTTTTTACGAAAAAATGACAAAAAGACAGACAAATCTATCACTTTAAATATACATATGCATATAAAATTTAATAATATGGTAGTATAAACAAGCAAATTAGAAGATCGTATTTAAAGTAGATAATTGAAAAAAAAAAAAAAAGAACTGCATGAAGTCAGCTCTCACTGCACGAAGAATCAACGTAGTGTGAGCATGCGCATTCAGTATTTTCGATACCAATCGAGATTTGATGCGTTTGAGGCCCAAATCATCTTTTAAAATAGAATTAACTGATTCTTTTGAAATTCCAACATCCTCAGCAAGGTCTCTAATTGTAAATCGACGGTTTGCAAGCACAAAATCTTTAATTTTTTGGACGTGAGCTTCATCGGTTGAGGTTGAGGGTCGAACAGAGGGCTCTTCGTCTTCAACGCATTCTCTGCCTTCTCTGAACTGTTTATACCACTTGTAAACATTTCTTTCCGATATCGGAATGCTCAAGGAATACCTTCTGAAAAATTCTATACGTTTCTGCAAACAACATTTAATACAAGTAGTTTGCTCAATTAATTCAGACATTTCCAAAATCGCCGGAATCAGTTTTAGCGTCTCACAAAGCCAAGCGTTACTCAAACGCTAATGAATATTTTGACGTCAAATTTCACACAGACTTAAATACAAAAATACAAACAGGCATTTGTTTCTCTTAGAGATTAAAAAAACATTTTTAAAAATTGCGAAGTATTAAGGATTAGAGTTTTAATATTTTAGCATGTTTGTTTGAAAGGAAGTTGTTGTTTCATGAATAGTTAATACCTTTCATCAATGACAATGTAATTCATAAAAAATAAAAACTGGAAATGAACAGCTTTAACTACTCAAAATTATATCAATATTGATGCGATTCTTACCATTGAATTTTTCTCTCTAGAATATCAGAAACTTCAGTGGACGACAGCTGCAAAGTGTCATTAACGAGATCCAGAATACGAGGCCACACAAGAATCCCGCAGAATTCAATCGGAAACAATTTTAGCATTGTCTTTTAATCATGTCAAAATCTGGCATTGACTCAAAATTTCACAATTACCTCTGTGAGACTTGTGGTAGAGGGTTCCGACAGAAAAGGAATTTATTACAACATGTGGCCATTCACGAAGGCCTTAAGCCACATATTTGCAACGTTTGCCACAAGAGATTTACGCATACAGGAAATTTAAAGAAGCATTCATTTAAACATTCTGGAGAGAAAAATTATACGTGTGAATTTTGCAAAAAGATTTTATTCAGAAGTCTTATTTGAAGCGTCATTTTCTTACGCACACGAACGAAATGCCATTTGAATGCGAAGTATGCAAAGAAAATTTAGAGATCGAAGTAATTTACGTAAGCATTACCGAACCCATACAAACGAAAACCTTACGAGTGTGAAGTGTGCAAGAGAACATTTTCACAGAAGAGCAATTTGAACACTCATTTGCGTATTCATCGGAAGAAAAAGCCATTTCTTGTGGAATTTGCCAATGGAAATTTACTCATAAATACGCTTTGAAAAGACATCTACTGATTCATTCCAAGAAAAGCTCCACTCTGGAAAAAGTTTCTGACAAATATGCCATTTAGCGAGACACATGCGCACGCATTTGAAATTAAAATTTTAGTATGTTAAATAAAAGGTCATTTTTAATAATTTAAACTCATGTTTGTGAAAATTGCAACACCATGAAAGAATTCATAATTGAATGAAATTTATACACAGTTGAGTGGTAGTGGTACAAATAAATGATTAAATGTTCAAAGCAAACAAACAATAACAAGAGATCGGAATCAGTATTTTGTGTAGCCACCACGCGCCGCAATAAGTGCTGCTACACGACGTTGGCATGGAGTCAAACAAATTTTGAATGTCTGCCTCGAAGAGAATTCCATATTGTTTGTATGCGCATGGTGCAAAGTTTTCTGCAGAAGCAACAGGACAAGGATCACGAGCGAGACGCCGACCAACGATGTCCCATAAATGTTCAATCGGCGACATATCCGGGGAATAGGTGGCCAGATCAGGAAGAAGCTGTACCAGCCGCGTTGCAAAGAATCGATTGAACAGTCCTAGCCCGATATGAGGGCGGGCATTGTCCTGTTGAAATACAGCGCCTGGCAAGTTGTTTGGGAACAGCTTGGGGCTGAAGTCACTGATGTACCGGTTGCTGTTCAGATTGCCCACTGAACATAAGCATTGAGATCGTCCATGATATGCTATGGCACCCCAGACCATAAGTCCATGTTCGTCCACTGTGGCGTTCGATAACCACTCCGGAAGGTGGCGTTCACCCAGCTTGACACGAATGCGGCCATCATGGTACCACAAATTAAAGCGGGATTCGTCAGAAAACACGACATGCTGCCAATCAGCACACCAGTCTCTATGCTGATCGTGACTCATCGGCCCAGGCCGATGGTTTTCCATTCAGAGGGATCTTGATATGCTCCGTGCGCGCAGTCCACGCTGCAGCAGACGTCTACGAATTGATGAAGCACACAATGAAAGGCACCTGTAGCGGTCTTGACCACTGTGCTGCCAATTGTCCAAGAGGAAGCTTACGGTCCGTCAGCGTTCTATGCAGACCAGGTGACTATCATCGCGAGCTGACGTCACATTTGGTCCACTCCCGGATTTCCGAGTCTGTCCGACACTCCTCCATCCACTGCTTCCAAAGACGCATCACGGTGCTGCTGTTACACTGCACACGAGCGGCTACCACGATAAGACAATCCAGCTTCACGAAGGCCGATGATTTCCTCCATTCGGCACACTGTTATTTGTTCAAAGTGGATCTTGGGTCGTGAATTCCCTAACAAGTAACGAATGAGCTAACGCCCCACTAGCAGATAACCACCGATAACATTCCACGTTCAGCCGTCTATTTATTCGGATCCATCCGCCGTTCAGTCACTCAGCATACCATGCTTCTAACGGATTTGAATATTTGAATCAGAAATATCATGCGCTAATTTGCACTGAAAATTTCAGCTCACCGCGTAAGTCCTTCGATGGTACTGCAATTTTCACAAACATGAGTTTATTTATATAAAAATTTAAGATCATTGCATTTATTTGTTTAATGTTAAATTTTAATGGGTGATGAGTAATGAATATTTTTTTCTTTTTGCAGTTTGCATTAACGATTTTACAATAAATGATTGTTTTTATAATATTTTGTATTTTATTCTTCTATTTTATAAGCATTTACGTGATCTTTTATTTGATAAGAAATATCTTATGTGCTTTTATTAACTATATGCAATTAATGTGAAATCAGTGTTTTTTTTTTTCTTTTGAAAAATTTAGAAATATTTTCATCATACGAGTTACAATTGTTATACCTTTAGGACAAAAAAATATTTGCTTGCATGATTTAAGTTTTTTTAGAAATAGAGCTCAATTAAACTTTTTGTTGAATAGTAGAATATTTCCTGTTAATTTAATACTTTGATAATGATGTTTTGTAGACATTCTTTAGAAAACTTTATATTAGTACACCATTTTAATTTAAAAAAAAACCTTATTATTGTGTAATAAAAATATTTTTGTATTGCACATTTTTATATTAACACATTTATATAATTGAAATATTCTAGCAATTTATAATGTGTTATATATATTCATGCATAAAAATTAATTAATTTTATGTAAAAATTTGTTTTATGCCAGGAATATTACAATTATTGACTTTATCAAGAAGTAAAATCTTCATTCAATATTGATGTTTTAATATAATGAAACTAATGAAAAAATGACAATTACATTTATGTGCGTAATGTTTACTTTTAATGAATGATGAGTAATAATTGTTTTTTGTTTTGCAGTTTGCATATCCGATTTTTTCATTTTACACTCTAAATGTTTTTCAAATATTTTGTGTTTTAAAGAAGAACAATTGTCTATAAAATAAAAGAATGTTTTGATATAACATTCTGTGTAATTAATTTTTCTCCTTTTAAATAAATATAAAAATGTTTTCTTTGTTTGAATGATTATTTTTATACTCTGCAAGAAAAATATTTTTACAATAATCAAACTTTTTAAAATAGTCCAAGTAAAATATAATTCGAATAGTCACAAAAAATTACCATTAATGAATTACCATCTGAAAATGGATATTTCATGGAAATTTGTTAGGAAATATTATATCAGATTCTCACAGATCAAACCTTTGCATGATATCAAGACATTGTCGTGTTGCTATCTAGTAATTTAATTATTTATACAATTATCTATAATCTCGAATCTAAAGCAAAACAAATCAGACACTATTAGGGAATTAATTGCGTTGTGTTAACCCAGGAAGTTAAAATTATACCTAAACGACAATCAGCGCGGTGTGTGCAATGTCTGCAGGAATTAATAAACAGGAAAATTACAATCATAAACATTAGATTTATTATAATAAAATTAAGATATAAGCAAATGAATTAATGTTGATTAAATGCAAACCAAGGGCCCCACCAATATTATACAATTACAATTACACACAATACTTAACACAATGCATTAGATTAAATAGAAAATGAAACAAATCATGTATTTTATCTATCCCACATAACTAGCACAAGCAATTTAAATAAAATAAAGACGACACACTAAATTCCATCTGGTGAGTTCATACACAATAAAAGAAGGAGAAACGTGCGCTGAACTCGCACTGAGTTTTCAATTTCACTTTAGAGTTAATCAGTATCTGTATCTGAATGTTGAATACTTTAAAAATATAATGTTCAAAGGAAGAGATAAAATATTGTAAAGAAAAATCAAACATTCAAATGAGTACTCATCTTTTCTTGTTCTTCTTTGGAACGTAGAATCTCTCGCCTGCAAAAAATCTCGTCTGCAACGGCAAATCTCAGAATAATACGGTCTTCAGCGTCAACTGTGGTTCCACACGTAGCAGATTTGGAGTTTTTCTTTGCTCCCAAACTGGACCAATGGCTGATCAGACGGGATTCAATTTCAAGCAGAATTCATCATCACGACTCAGCAGCTACCTTCCCTTTTTTTTTTTCAGATTTCAATTGCTATCTCTTCATCGTCCTGTCTCATCCAAAACCCACATCTCCCATCCACCACCGCTTATAAGCACGAACTCTGACCGCGTCATAGCTGACGTCATTCCAGGCCTCGATTGGTCGAGATCCCGGTTCCATCCGGGGTGAACGGAGCCTGAGGCTTAATTGTACTTCATGGGGTCAGCCATATTCTACCCTGACCACGCCGGAAGTCAAACAACAACCCCTACCAAGAACTGAGTTTGAATGAAATGACGCAATTTAAAACACTTTTCTTTCTTCACTTCCTCTTTTCCATTTATTGTTATTATTATTATTAATCAGGATTTGAAAATGTATTAGTTTTATCAATAAATATAATCTAATTGATTCTTTGAATGTATCTTCATAAGAAAACAAAAAATATATCCCAGCAATTAACAAAAATGAGAATAACATTTCATACTTCTAACGAATTTCTTTTAAAAAAGAAGTTCACTTTTAAAAGTTCTTCTAAAAAAGAGGTATACATTAAAAGCTAACGAATTTCTTAAAAAAGATGTATAGCTTAAAATTTCTTTTGGTGGAATTTAATTATAATTTAATTTCCAATTATTTTATTAATACATGTACACTATTCAATTATTTTATTATTACTTATTTTGCTGAAAATCTGTCAATGTCTTTATTTTAAAAGCACGACAATGTATTAGTTTTCAAATAAAAACAATACATTCAAATAAATTAATAATAATCCATTATTTATTAAATTCGTAATCATCCAAATTTATATTTGTTGAGAAATTATCAGAAAAGAAGTCAGTTTTGGACATCAATTTAAATGAGAAAATAAATGTGCTTTCAAATTCTGAGCTTTTCTCGAGGCAGATTGCATCGATTTAGTACATGTTTATCATAGACGTGTTTTGATTTTTAAAGCTCTTTAAAGCAGTAAATTAACAAGTATCAATACGCTGTTTTAGATTGTGATATAGCTGTAAGCGCTGTTTATGTTCTGATGTATCTAATTAGCAATTTCTTTATGGGAATGAGCTGATGAAAGCAGTATGGTAATGGCATCTGGGCATTTGATTTTTCTTAAGTACAATGGTAGATATTAATTGTAGGAAACTGTAGAAGAATTACTTTCTAATAATATATATTTTTAATTTTTATGCTTGAATATGAATTAAATTTCAAATCAGCTTAGCATCTAAAAACTATTTACATTTTTCAGTTTTCAAGGATATAAATGTTTACGACAGCTTCGATGACTGCTTTTGAAAATGTTTAGCCAAAACAATCTTTGAAACTTGGTTTACTTTGTTCCTTCATTATTTTTGATGCATTTCTATGAGAGTGTTCAAGGCGTGATGAATTTGTTGCCAATAATTCTGATTTGAAACACACATCAGATTTATTGACTAATATTAAAAGTAAAAATTTGTAAATGAATTATCAGCACAGCAAAACCAAGTAAGTTATTAAGAGATGACGTTAATTAGATTAAAACAGTCTCAAAATTTTTGAGTAATTTTATTGCATAATTATCTGAAAACTTGTGTAATTTTTCTACAATGTATTAAAGATATAAGATTGCATAAATCTTTATATTTTTGTATTGCTAATATCACAGAATGGCTTATTATATTTCCCGAAATCAAAAAAAAAATCTTCGCAACCAAGGCGTCTACAACTTTTGAGAATCACAATTAAGAAACTCTGAAACTGTAGTGACTATACATAATATTTTTGTTAGAAATTCAAAATTATAATTAATTACAAAAATAATAAACCCGGATACCATGGATGCCCGAATATCATGGATTATTTGACGTGTGCGACAATATATGCCAACCTTTGTCGATACAGGCATTAAATGACAGATTGTAGTTAAAAATAACAAACTTGTTTTAATTGTGCAGAAAATGGTTATTTTATCTTATGGTGGTCAAATGTCAGTTATTCTCTTATAACAAGAAAGTGCAAATTGGAAAAAAATTCACTTTGTCATGTCAAATAGTTACTCTTAGTAGCATATGGAAATGAATATTAAGAAGTCAAAATAACTATGAATTCATGATATCGTGAAAAAAAATAGCACTTCAAATTTCTATTGATGCAAAAATTACAAACTTTGCAAACATCAAATTACTGTAACGCTTACATCAAAACGCTCCATTTCCATAACGATTGACATCATCAATATTTGTAAAGATAGTCCGCTGGTGCCGAATTTGAACTTCACAAAATACTTGCAAAGTACAAGCAATTGCTGTGGAAAAACAAACCCCGCCTAAAAACTGCTATATGTTATAATAAAATGTTTTGAGCTATTACAGCCTTCTATTGTAGATAGTGTCTGAAACAGAAACGTAATCGAATTGTAGTTCTCCAAAGACAATGTTGTGGAATTTAACATGATATATGATTTTAGACCATACATTAATTTTAAATCAAATTTAGTTATAAATGGAAATTTTTAATTCTGATTGCAAATGATTTAGTATGTTATTTATTAAAAACATTTATATTGTTTCCCACAAAGTCTTGATTGAAATAAATTTTTGTTATTATATGCTTTAACTGTTTTTCTCATTCTGCATTTTGAAATGAAACGAAATGATCGAAATAGTTTGATTGATATTTGCTCCTATGTTATAAGCGGCCTGATGGTCAATTGGTTAGCGCTCTGGCCATTGGTATCACAGACTTCAGATTCGAATCCTGGCGATGACATGGATGTTTGTTTGTGAGTTTGGAATCCACGTTAAACTGCAGATCTCGTTCTAAAAATATGCATGAAATGACCGTAGAGAGACAAACCAAAACCTATGTTATAAAACTGTTCCATGTATCCAATAAACCAATGAAGATAAGTTCTGAGAGGGATTGTGCTCTTTGGAAATGGTACACAGGTACTTGATCAACCTGCCCAACTTGACTATATCCTAAATAACACCTCCTGCAAATCCTTTAATATGCTACGTCAGGATATGAAGTTCAGTTAACCTTCTGATGAACACTCCATAAAAGAAATGTTTGACATGGCACACGTCGATGTTAAAATGAAGAAACTAAAAATGATGAGTAGGAACCTGTTTTACCCTAGATAAAATTCAGGTTTGGGAAAAAAATCCCCTATTTTTTTATTTAAAGGATGTAGAAAAGAAAAAAGAAAAAGTTACAAATAGTTCAACTTATTGGAAAGTCAATATGAAAAATATAAAGAAATAAATTTACCACCTTTGGAAAGACGAAAAAGAAAGAGCATTCGGTGGATCACTCGCTCATCTCAAAACCTCAGCTTTGAGACGATTCACACAGGAAAGATATTTGGGTGATTTATTGTTTGCAGAATAATATGTTTTATATTGCGATACGGTTAAAATGAACAATTGTTTGAAAATTTAAATTTTATAAGAAAAATAATTAAAATATCTATGCACTATGGTAACATTCACAGTTTCATATTTTTTTAAAATTTAAATTGAATAATGTTAAAAAAAATTATCACTTTTAATTTTTTTATTAAAATTATCAAAGTAAAAACTCTGAAAGAGAAATTCCAAAAAATTATAAAGTTCAAACGTTCAATATTTTCTAATGCTTCAAACACTGCACACTTTAATAACTTAATTTTTCAATAAATAAAAAAAATGCATATTGAAAAAATAAGCAAGAAATGAAATTGAATTATGATAATTATAATTCATGATGAAATCACATATAAAGAAACTATTAAACATTTTGTTTGATATATATATATATATATCAAACTGCAGCCTAATTTTAGACGCAGACCATTACATGCAAAAATATGCTAATCTTGACAAATCTTATAGCATGGTATTATGAAAATTATAGTGTATTATTATGATTTTAATTGACTTTGAGTTTGGAAAGAAATTTCGTATATACAAGTTTAGTGTTAAAAATTTGCTTCCAGGAATAAAATATATTTATTGTGATATTGCAAAATTTTAATATGATGATAAAATTTGATGATATTAAAAATAATATTATAAATGATATTTTAAAAACAGTATAGAGTTGGGCATTGAGTAGAGTCTGAAGTGCGCGAGCGGCCTGTTGATCAAGTAGTTAGTGCTCTAGAATTGGGTACCTCAGACTTTCAGGTTCGAATCATGATGGTAGCATGGATGTTTGTTAGTGGTTTGGAATCCACTTTAAACTGTAAGTCCTGGTCTGCTTAGACCAAGCGATATCAATTTCTAAACAGAATTCTTTAAAAGTTGTGGCAACGAATGTACAAAAAATACTAATGCAGGTGTTGGTTATACAGAACATTAAATCATTTTAAAACCAATTTATAAGGAAAGAGATTTACAGAAATTACCACATCACAGAAGGCCTTTCATTCTTTAAAGTTAAAGGTAAGTAGTTTTGGTTCTATAGTGGCTTCCTATAGCTATATATAAATTTTATATTTTTCCAGTAGTAGATTTCTTTAGTGGATGTATGTGTGTGAAAAATTTCAGGTCGAAGAACAGCTTTAATGTACATTCTTGCATTAAAAATTACTAAACAGGAATAACCACATGAAATATTTCTTCAATATGTATTATTTTGTGAATAAATATTTCGGATATTTAGAATAAGGATTAAAAGTAAATGAATTTTCTAACTTAAAAAAAAATTACAATAAGGTTTTCTAGAAATAAGATAACCCTATTGTTGTTTGAAAATACCTCATACATATACATAGGTTCACTTCTACGTAATAGCATATATCACTTTAAATTTACATGAATGTGATAATAAAATTAAAACTATATTAAGAAAATGATTTATGATTGCTATTAATAAATTAATAAAATAATCATTACAGGAAAGATTAAATTGCATAAAAGTTCATCAATTTAGGCAAAAGACAAAACAAATATCTCTAATCGGGCGTATTTGAAAGCATAAAAAGTTCCATCATTGTTAAGTAAGGGTTATTTTAGAGAAGAACGGAATTATTATTAAGATTTCACAGTGGTTAATCTTGATGTGCGACTTTTAATTGCAATTTGTAGCTCAAATATTAGTACGCTTTGAAATGTTACGAAAATAAAACGAGTCTAAAAGATGTTTACTTATCAAATATGTTGATGTGCCTTCTTTTAAAAATATTAAAATTGTAGAACGAATATAATGTTGTAGGAACATAAATTCAAGCAATGAAATAGTATTTTGCTAATTTATTTTTTAATTGGTGAAAATATAAATGTCCGATTAACTTAAGTATTGTAAAATAACAAGTCGTAATTTTTTTGCAATTATCTTTGTAAATTTTATAGAAACTTTTAAGGAATTTTTTAAATTTTGCATAGAAAACGTTTTGAAATGATTGAACGGATTTTAATTTTAAGAAAATTTAAACCCTTTTATTCCAATTTACAGAAATATGAATTTCTAAAAACAATATTTTTAAGGAAATAAAAATTTAAAAATAGTTATATCCTATGCCACCTTTTTTGGCATCTATTAACAAATTAAGAATTACAGAAAAGATTCAAATCCATAAAAGTGTATCAATTTAAGGCAAAAGACAAAGCAAATATTTCTAAGCGGGCATATTTTTAAGCATAGAAAGTTCCAACAAGGTTGAAGTAAGGAGTTTTATTAGAGAAAAATGGACTTATTGTTAAGGTTTCACGGTGGTTAAACTTTATGTGCGACTGTTAATTGTAATTTGTTGCTCAAATTTTAGTACGGTTTGAAATGTTAAGAAAATAAGACTCGTTTACAAAGACGTTTACTTATCAAATATGTTTAATTGATGTGCTTTTTTAAAATATAAAAAAAAAATATTAGACTTTTAATATAAATTCAAGCAATGAAATAGTATTTTGCTAATTTATTTTTTAAAAGGTGAAAATATAAACGTCCGTTTAACCTTGAGTATTGTAAAATATACAAACCGTAAATTTGTTGCAATTACTTTTTAGGATTTTATAGAAGATTTGAGGGATTATTTAAATCTTTCATAGAAAATTTCTTGATGGTCGGACAGATTCTAATTTTAATGAAATCTAAAGCCTTTTAGATTCCTTATAACCTGTTTTATTCCTTAAAAACCCTTTTTAAACCTTTAAAAAAAAAAAAAAAAAAACCTTTTTTTATTCCACTTAATAAAAAAAAATGGATTTCTAAAAAAAATATTTTTAGGAAGTTAAAATTTCAGAAATAGTTAGATGCCTAAAAAGGGGACATTGGATCTATTTAGAATGATCTATTCTCGGTAATTCGGCTGCTGCATGAATTTTCTGTGGCTATTCCTGTGTTTGTTAGTACCAGAGAAGTAATTAGTTGTGTAATATTTTTTTCCTAATAAATCGTAAGGATTTACCTCTATTAAACTATGACTTATCAGTAGAAAAAAAAATAGACTGCTTATAAAAACAATAATCAAATGTCTACTGCGTGAATGTTATAAGCAAAATAAATAAATTTTTGAGTTTTTGTTTAAAGTAAATAAATTAATTTAATAAATGGAATATTTCCTGTATGAAAACCAGGGAAAATTTTTTTTTATATATAAATTTTCAGATAATTGTATATTAGGAAAGTTGCATATTAGTCATAAAAAGAAATGCAATATCAAAAAATGTTCATTGTCAGTTTAAAATTTGGCGAAATAGTTTCATTATACTATTTAAAATCGTAAGAAGAATTATTCCAAATACGTCTCCTGTTTCATCGCCTACTAAGGAGAACGTTTTAAGGAACAGAAATGTAAAATATAAATTTTTGTAACTATGTTCTAAATGCGGTAGAATGTTTAAAATTTTTCGCTTAGGGTTATCTAAACATGAGGAATTTAATGATATATTATTGAAGAAAGGTTGCTTCATCATTGTTATAAAATGCTAACTAAAGGATTTTTAATATTTTACTGTTTTACTATATGTTGAAAAAAATATTAATGTTGGATTGAGATGCAGAGATCCCAAGCAATTTGAAATAGCACTACATTTATGTATATTATTTTTTTTATAGTTGAAAAAAATATATAGTTCAATCAAACAACAATTTTACAGGGTGAAGTAATGTATTCTTTTTATTTAAACAGAACAAGTAAACTTACTCAAGTTTCAAGTAAAAATGTTTTGAGGCTTTTCTGCATTTTAGTGCTATCAGCCATTTACATATAATTTACAATAGGGGTTGAGTAATATTTGTTTGACAACATGAATGTTATTTAGTATCGTGTACTAATGGCATATTGAATGAAATAATTCAAATGAAAATTTTGTATTAACGAATAATAAGTTAGTAAAACAATTTCAATTTACGGAAAAATTATCAACGTTAGAAGTAATATACAAATTTTATTAGATCCATATATTAAAAACTGACTCTTTCAATATTTATAGAAAACCAATTTAAATAAACAGTTTGATTTAATGAAAAAACTCTAGAATAATTTTGGAATATTGTGAAATATTAACTGGCACAGTTTTATATATTGGCTTCTTTTAAAGGATTTTGTTTGATGAATAATATGTAATTTACTAATTTAATAACGAATAAATAAAATGTACTGTTAACTATTTTGATCAATATTATTCATTCTTAATATCTATTTTTTTCCGCAGAACATAAGGGATTTAAGCGGACAGCAGCTACAAATTAATCACCATACAGATTATACAAGATCCAGCTTAATTGAAACGAAGACATTGTTTACATTGGCTTTATATTATTCCTTATAAAACTTTTAGCCATTTCAAAATCTAGCATGAACGCAGAACAAGTGAATTACCAGTGTGACACTTGTGGTAAAGTGTTACAACACAAAAGGAATTTATCACAGCATGTGCGTATTCATACGGGTCTTAAGCCATATGTTTGTGACGTTTGCAAAAAGGCATTTACCCAAAAAGGAAGTTTAAAGAGGCATTCCCTTACGCATTCTAGAGCGAAAAATTATGCGTCTGAAATTTGCAAAGCAGAGTTTAGTCAAAAGTCACATTTGAAGTCTCATATGCTTATGCACACTAAAGGAAAACCACACGAATGCGAATTTTGCAAAAGAAAATTCACGCATCTAAATGCGTTACGTGTACACTGTCGAATCCATACAAACGAACGACCTTACGTGTGCGAAGTTTGCAAGAGAAAATTTTCCCAGAACAGCAATTTGAGAACTCATTTGCGTATCCACACGAATGAACAGTTATTTGAGTGCGAAATTTGTAATCGGAAATTTACCCGAAAGTACCATTTTCAAAACCACCTATTGGTTCATTCAAATGAAAAACCGCACATTTGCACTTTTTGCTCTAAGTCGTTTTGTCGGAAAGGATACTTAATGGTACACTACCGTACCCATACGCAAGAGAAACCTCATGCGTGCGGCACATGTGGAAAACGTTTCTCACGAAGGTCCAATCTAACGAGACACATGCGTACACACTCGAAAGTGAAATTAAAGTGTACTAAATAAAGAGCCTTTTGATAACTCATTTTCTTTTATATTGACTTGTTGATTGACTGACTTTGACTTTTGACTAATTGACTTTTTTGTTGTTGCTGTGGCGATTCCATTTCTTATCTGCATTGCTAAATTTTATTGCATGATGTGATTAAGTTATATTTTTATGCTGTTTGCGTAACTAGTTTTAGAATTTTAAGATAAATAGTTGCTTTTATAATATCTTGTGTACCTTTTCATTGATTTTAAATACCGTTATTGTTCTAAATGATTTTATTATACACGATGTAATGCACATTTGTCATTTGAATAAATATGTTAATATTTCCCCATTATGAATGCTTATTTTTACATTCTATATTAAAAACATGAAATCTTAGAATCAAAAAGCTTTTTTTTTATAATTAAAACATTCATTTTGTGACATTATTTATACCGAATAACGAAATGAAATTAAATCATTTAAAATCCTAAATTGCGTAAAACATCTTTCGTGTTTCTATTAATTGTGAGTTTTGCTTAAATGAAACGATTAAGTCTGTATAATTCAGTACTTTCAAAACCTTTTGAAAACATTAACAGTCAAAAACTTTAAATTGTTTAAAGCTATTCATCTAAATTTATTACTGATAAAATAGACAACGATTATAAAAATAGATGTTTATAAGACTTCTATACACCGAGACCTAAAAGAAAGACCAGATAATTTGATCAATTTTCATTATTTGAAGACAACACTCGACAACATAAATCTATAAAAATTGCATTTAATGTGTAATTACGTTTGCTGAAACTATTTTTTTTCATTGAATTACAAAATGTATTAACAATTTTATATAAAAAGGGAAAGTATGTAAAATAAATATTTATTTGAAGAAAATCGCATAATAAAACTTGTGTAGATAAATGGCAAGGAAAAAAGGCAAATTCTTATAGCATATGCAATTGAAATAATCTACCATCGTGCGACTTGACCTTGTGAAAGAAAAACCTCTTGATATCTCCTATGCGTTGAAGTAACAAGATTTTGTGTGGCATCTGTCGTAATGCCCTATTTTACGTATCACATTTTTATAGAACTTTTTGATTATTTTTATAGCAATTTCACAAGAAAATCATTTTGGTATTTCATTTATTTATTGTAGTGATTTAAATGGTTTGACTGGTCACTTGAACGCTGAAACGCTTTCAAAAATATTTTTAGTATTTTCTGTATTCATCAACTGAATTTCAGTTTTGATATGTTCGAGTGAATTTTCATCTTGGAATTGATGATGTTGTTTATTATTCTACTCTTTATTAATGTTGGATATCGAATTTTTTTTATTGCAAGTGCAGTTCTGGGCAGTTTTCGTGTATCTCATTAATATACTGTAAACTATTTTCTTATTTTTTCAAATCAACATTTTCATTGCTTTTTAAATGCGTAAAGATCCAAACTTACCTTGCTGTAAACAGTGCCAACAAAATTTCTAGCTCTGGATAGAAAAGGAAAATTACATTTTTAAAGCTTTTGTCAATTTGTAT
>BPLR01013043.1:0-69367 GCA_021605095.1 Caerostris extrusa
GGAAATGAATAAAGAAGCCTACTCTGAAGTAATCTTATTGGGATTTTATCGAGGAACTCAATGTATAACCAAAGAGAATATGCCATCAATGAAAAAGAAATTGTAAGTCTTAAAATCAACTGTACAAGCATAAAAATATCAAATTCAACACGTGAAAAATTATGCAATTTTTATGGGTATGTGTGCATTCTGCATGAACTAAATTAAAACAATTCGAAAAATATTGTGTTAAAAAATTGCTCTGAATAAATAGCAATGCAACATCAGATACTAAAATTTCCATTGAAACATGGATGCATTTTTATTAATGTTTCTTGAAAAAAAAAATTTATAATTCTTGGATTTTGTTTTGAAAATGCAAAATAAATATAGCTTTATATTTGATATATATAGCTACCATGAGCTTTTTCATAAAAAGGGGTCCACAGATACAAATCAATATTTGTGATTTGATAAAGCATCTTATTTAGGAATAAATCTTGAGGATTTATGTCATTTGAATACAGTTTTACATTTAATCTGTACTTATTTCCAAGAAATAATTGATTTATAAGCCTATTACATTTGGTTCTTCCTCTTTCTACTTATTCTAAGTATAAATACATAATTCCTATTATTTATTGTTTACACAAAATGCAAGTCTCAGTCTGTATATTTAAAGTCATTATTGTGAAATGTTTATTTATTATTAAAAAAAATGTTCATTTTTAATTAATATACTCCTCACTGGACAGATAAATGTACAATAAGTAATAATACTCGCTTTGTATTGTAATGTTTTAGATTTGTTAAAAAAATCTTTTTTTTTTAATGTATTTTATATACATGCAATGTTTATTAGCTTTGTTTTTAACTTTAAAAATATCCAAAAATTTTGTTTATTTATTAGTATAAAAAGCATGCATGATTCTAATTTGTACATGGAAATGTGAAATTCAAATAATCCATTTTTTTAGAAAAATAGATGCTATATATTTTTCTAAAAAAAAAAAAAAAAAAAATTTATAATAAATATGGCATGTAAAAATACTTTTTTAAAGCCTTATATAAAAATGTTTAAATTTATATGTTTTGTAAATATTTTTGTATATTTATTTACTTCTTTTTATAAAATGAATTATATATTAAAATGAAATTTGCAAGAACTTATTACTGTCGCATCTTGTCTAGTCCGATTCAAGTGTCCACTGTACTATTTGTAACGTTTCACATATATAAGTGATCAAATTTATAAAAATAAAAATGAAATGTATTCTTTAAAAGTATCTTTTATTGTATCTATAAAATAAAACAAAAGTAGCAAGATTTTTTAATTACAGAAACAATCTCAACCGTGTAGATTCATTGAAAGCTATGTTACAAAATACAAAAGAGTATATAACATTTTAAAGGTTTTGAGCTAACAAAAATTGCAATAATTTAAATTTTAAGAGACCGTGAATTCTTTTAAAATGATTAATCTAGTACAAGCTTTTTCATTCATTTAATTTTTACATATACAATAGAGAAGTAAAAACGATATGTTTTTATGATCAATCCATTCACAAATCATTCATTCATATATTTAATATTCTGTTATCCCATTCATTCATATTTATATATGCCTTTAACATCATAATACATAAAATTTTGTATAAAAATGACCTCTTCAGCAAAAGCCAAATGTATCAAAATGTTTTTTTTTTTTTACAAAGCTCATGAAAATAAATAATAGTTTATAAGGATTGAAAATTAAAAATATTCACAAGCAGTACTCATTAATTAATAACAGACTACACTATTTACATCAATATGAATATCATTTCTTCATACAGAAAACCCTTTTTTTGTTTCTTCATAAATATCACAGATTGCATTCAAATAGAATAGATGGACAGGGAATAATGCATTATTTTAACAAATAAGGGGAGAAATTTTTTTAAAAAGAATATTAAAATAGTTCAAAGAAAATTAATAGTTTTTGCTAAGCAGCATGGTAAACAGGATCTTAAAATATATCGATATCCAAAAATTCTATAAATGTATCCTCAAAATGGAACAAATATAATAAAAGAATTTTTAAAACAATAAATTACTGACATAGAGATTTTGATGTTGTTGCATCCCACATGGAAGGAGGGAAGTGGAGACAGCTTCTTTTGTATTAGAATTCTCCCTACGGGTGCTCCAACTTGAGTCCGTGTCCCTGAAGAAGGAGGGCAGTATCTTCCAGGAGGATGTTTAGGGGGAACTACTCCATATTTGCATATCATATGGGAGATTACCCCACCAGATAGTCTGATTCGCAAGGCAAGATGGTGAATATCACCGAGTTTCCTCGTTGTTTGAAACAGTATCTACAACAAAACCGCCAGTGGATGGAACCTCCACCCTAATGCTGATCAGTAGCACAAATATATAAATCTTTATATAAAAAATCATAAAGAAAATTTCAAAAATTTACTTAAGCTAATCATCAATATCGAGAAATCCTGTTCCATAAAAAAATACAGGCCCAACAGAAGCGCATAACACACTGAGATAAATTACTAAGAAAAGAATTGATGTATCATTATATAAATCTAAGTTGTGATTAATTTTTCACAAATTTAAAGTAATGAAAAAGAATATAAGCTTTCAATTAAAATAATATTGTTTAAATTTGCAGCAAAATTTTATTAAAAAAAAAGAGACAAATGTATATTTGTTCATAAAAACTTCGATTCTAGCCATCGATCTTCGATTTTGTTCAAGATTATATATAGTAAATTATTTATACCATTTTGAAATTGAAATATATGAGATTGGCAGAAAAATACATGGAGATAATCATTACGTATGTGCACATGAAAGTAAATACTATCTACAAAAAATATATATATATACTAAAAATACTCTAATTAAAAATAATAATGCAATTATGATAAAAGAAATCATATTCAATCTTTAAATCATAGAAAAAATTTAAAAAAAGGGTGAAATTTAAAAAAAAAATATACAATGAAGAAAAACAAACCCATTTTGTTCATAGTTTCGAAAATGTGATAATAATTTTCAATATAATACACAACCAGACACCATATAGAAAAAAAAAAAAAAAGAAATCTGTACACATATAGTTGAGATATTGAATGGATAATATTATAATGCAAAAACTTATTTTGATTTGTATAAAAAAAAATTATTGTTTTTAAAATTAAATAAAAAAAATGTGCTTATATATTTGAATAATTTAATGTGAATTAAAATTAATAACAACAAAAAGGACAACTACAACGTGTTAAAAGTTTGATGAATTATTATACTATTGTTCCAAGTAATTCAAGTACTATAAAAATTGGCGTACTAAAATAAAGAAGCATATATATATTCTACATTACAAAAAATGTGCTCTATTTTTTAAATATAAAAAATATCTAATTAAATAACCATTCCAAAACAAAAACTACTATGTTAAATAAATAACACCTTTCGATCTATTTCACAAACCAGATCATTTTATGAAAAGCTGGAATGCATGTCCATTCCAAGGTAAAATAAGTATACCAGGACAAATTGGAAATGTTCAGAAGTTCAATATCAGCTCAAAGAAATCTATCTGGGGAAAAAAAAAAAAGCATTATTACAAAAATGAGTAACAAAGTATCTATATATATACACCTTATGATAATTGTCATCAACCAAATATAGCTTATATTGATGATTCCTTTAAAACCCCAAAGAGTTAAATATACAGAATAATTACAAACAAATGATCGGAATTTAGAAAAAAGTTACAAAAGTTTTACTCTTTTAAAAAGTAAGATTTTTAAGTTTTTATTCCAATTAAATTATACACTAAATGACACATATAACCAAATCTTATTTTTTGCACAGTGTAACTTTTAAATTCCACTATTTCCAGCTTACAGCAAATTCCTCAAACTGGGAAAGAACTTGAAAAATAGTGCAACAGACTAATTGCAAGAAATTAGTAGTTATTCACACAAATTTAAATCTGCATCAAAAACCTAGTGCAGCAATAGAATATTTTTCAAGCAATGAAGAATCGACAGCATCAGAGTTAGGAATAAGCAAATATAAAATACTGCATACAAAGTCTTAATTATTTATAAAATTTAATAATGTTTACAAAATATTCAGCAGTTTTGCCCATTTTCCCATATTAGCCTTAATATCACAGCAGTCAAAATTTTTCATCAAATAAAAAAGGTAAGGTGTTTAATGTAATATCTTTTGTTTTCAATATTTACTTTTAAAAATAAAATTTTTTTACATTTTTATTTATTTATTATTGCTTTGATGTTCTTAAAAGTTGACCAATTTTTAAGTAAGACAATAAAATAATTACATTATTTAAAAAATGTCTCGATTTTTAATAATTCATTGTTTTTATTCTATCAATTTATTTATGCCTGTAGATATTTACAAACATTTACAAAAATATTATTGAATTGAACATTATAAAAGAAATTGAATTTATTTACTTTTTCAAGAATGGAGATAGTTTCCAACCGTACCTAATTATAGAGAGAATAAATATCATTATTTCGATTGACTATTAAATTTTATTTATTTTTTAGGATCTATATTAAGCTGAAAACTATATTAAAACTTATTTGTTAATTAATAATTAAAAATATGTAACTTATCAACATTATTATTATAGCTGTAAGAATTAATTAAATATATGAAAAATAATAAAATCCATGTTTTTGTCATATCATAAGATGTCTATTTATTACTAGTTAATTTCCATTTCAGAAAAAAAAAAATCCCAATTCTTTTTCATAAGTCATATAATTATTTCAGCTATTTACAGTGTGAAAAATTATGTTGTTGCAATAATGTTACATTGCATATCTGCTATTTACAGTGCAAAATATATCTATATATAACACATTAAATGGGGGTAAGGATGGGGATACTTTTATAAAAATTAATAGTATATGAACAAAGACATCATAGTTAAAAAAAAAAAAAAATTAAAATTTTAAATGCCGCCAAATTTTCGCAAATTTCCAATTTATCTTATGGATAAAAATCTCTCCACAAAAAATTATCACCCATCCCTTTTTGTCACTAATAATTTTACCTTTGGCAAATATGATTGGAATATGGGTTTTGTAATATTCGAGGAGTTGTTTCCATAACACGAACCAATAAGTTGTCTAAATAATTCTCCAGATCACCAATTTTGTCTCTCTGCCTTTCTAAATCAGCTTGTTGTTTAATGGCTAAAAGAACCAGATCCTGAAAGCAGAAATAGCCATCTATTAAATCAAAAGCTGAATATCATTATTTATAAAAAATTTGAGTGAGTCAAAATTACTTTGTTTTTAAATAAAATAATAAATGAGAATTAAACATTGTAAAGTAAACTTGAATAAGATACTATACAAATATTTCTTCCAATGCTTTGATATTTAACTTTTTTAGATTAAATTATTAATTGTAAATCTATTTTTGAAATATTATCTTGCACCTCATACTATATAAATGGTGGGGATTAAAAAGTAAAAATGGTAAAATATTTAATTTGTTAAATAAGATAATAGAATATTCAATGTGATTTTCTAGTTACAACTATTAATTTTTGGTTTCACTTTTTATCTAATTATTACTACATGACTCTACTTTAATGAATTTATCTTAATATTTAATATATTTATTAATAACTGATTTTTAAAAAAAAAAAATTTAGGTGAGGAGATGATTAATGCACAACAATTTTCTAAACCATGTCCTATAAAAATTTTAAAAGAGGTTCAACTAAATTTTTTCAATTACAAAAGAATAAGTCAGCATTTCTTTAAAAAAAAAAATTAATTTGTAAAACCATTTAATTTTGAACACTTTAATCAGTAATTAGAGTAAATATCTCTAAATACAATAATTGCTGATTTTTTTTACTACCTTGTGATTCATCTTTTCATACTGCTGTATCACTGGAGGAAATCCTCCGGTATTATTGCATTGTTCTTCGGAGATTCAAGTTTCGGAGCATTTCTTTTTTGATGATTCGACAATGCCAGAACTGATAGTTCGGGAGATTCAGACAGTTGTAAAGTATGCCTTCTGAGATCTAAGAAGGAAAAGAATAAATGCATATGTATAAATATCATAAAAGATCACTCACATTATTAACTGGGTAATATATATTCTTACACTTACTATGACGAAGAGTCTCAAATCTTCCCTTTCGCACAGGAGATTCAGATTGCAAAGCTTCTATTAAATTTGTTTCAGATCTAGCAATGGGAGATCCTGAAAAATGAAGGATTTTAAAACATTTAATACTAAGGTTACATTGAAATTAAAACTATTGAAGAATATTGGCAATGTTAACATTTGACAATTTAAATCTAGTGTAGTCTAGAGATTAAGGTGCTGGCTTCTGATTTAGGAGAACTTGGTATGAAACCCATCAAATGAGCCAAATCAAAAGTTTCCTTGTACACATCATGGATCATGTAAGTATAGGATATATCATGCAAAAATCTTGATGTTATTTTAATTTGAAAAATATTAGTTTAATAATTGTGAATATAAAGGGGCAAAAAATGATCTGCTCCATTTTCTATTGATTCCATACATCAAAACACATTATATAGAAACATATCTGTGAGTAATTTTGTTTAACTATATAAATTACTATTTTTTAGAAATTCTTCTATAACCATTTTTCTCTTCTTAATTTTATAATATCAGTTAAAAGCATAATTATATATATATATATAAACTGTTTGTAAATTTCACTTTTCAATTAATTTATTTGGTTCAAATTTTCCTCGTATTTCTACCTGTTACTTAGGACGTGTTACTTTTTTTCATTTATTAAGATAAGGATGAAGAACATCAAAGTGACAAATGTTTGAAATATGATAGATTTCCCCCGCTATTTCAAGAATTCACTTTGTGATTATAAACATATTTTTTCTCAAACAATGCTAAAAAAAAAAAAGTTCTATAGATTATTTATACCTTTAGAATGAGACAGTATTCTATTTGTCCATTCACCATGATTAAGTAACTTTGTTTCTGGAGCAGTAAAATTATTTTTTCTCGGTGGTGGTTTAGGTATCTATAAAGATAAACAAAAATTTGATACAGGAAAATTCAAAAAAAAAAAAAAAAAAAAAATTACTTATGTTAATAACTTAAAAAGTAATTTAAAACATTGTAACTAAACATTTTACAGAGAAAAATCATACAGCAAATTTTATATTCATTATATATAAATGATTAGAAAATTCTTAAAAGTTGTTATATTACCTTGTTTTTATTAATCAATATAATAAAAAAAGACTGGATATATAAATTAAAAATTCATCTTTTTCATTTGCAATATATGGAAGTCTGACAATAAAATTTACTAATTTTAAGTCATTAACATATTCCAACTACCAATTGAAAACTGACAAGCAGTCAAGCTAAAGCCAAGAAGAGCACTACCACAGGAAGAAATTTGATTTGAGAGGAATTTTTAATTGCAATAAAAAGAATTTTAATTTTATATAATAAAAATTTTAGAATACATGAAGTTAAAAGAAAAAAGTCAAAGTAGCTTTTGCAGTGCAGTGTATATCTGAATAGCTCCCATAATAAGTCATTGATTTTCCTGTTTAAATCAGATATTTATAATTCCATGTGATCAGTGGTTGGACCATAGGTCAATAAATTATGAAACGTCACTATTCTGAGAAAAATTTCGGCTCTAGTTAATTATTAAATAATATTTTTGAAACACATTCACACAAAACTAGGAATGCTTTTTATAACTGCTACAAATGTTAGAAATGAATTATAGAGTTGATAATATTTTATAATTCATTAAGCTATGGAAGGAATGACTTTTAACTGAAACTGCACTTTATTTCCTATTAGTTTAATTAGATTAACAAAAAAATGTTTGGAAAATATACTATCACTTAAGAAAACATAGAAATGGTTATAAGAATATATAATTGAAACATACACTGAAATTCTGACTTTCGACAGAATTGGAACTATCAGACATATCCCCAGTTTCTTCTTGTGCTTGAGGTAGCTCTTCTAAACTTTCAGCTTCCTGAATAGAAGTTGTAATCATAGCTGATTGTGGGAGGGATAATGTACTACTCTAAAAATAACAGAAAAAAAGGAAGGCATTTAAAAAAAATTTCCAAAAATCAATAATGCAACAGACTATATGAAACAAATATGAAGTTAATGAGTGAGTTGTACACTTTTAAAAGTTCAATAATGAAATAATAAAATGTCAATAAAAAAGGGTTTTAAAATATGACATAAAACTTGTACTGAATTAAGTTTGTAAATCAAGGAAAAATGAATTTTTAATATGTTTAAATAATGTAAACTGAATAACTAATTTTAAATTCTGAAAAATATTTATTATAAATTACTTTAATAGCAAACGAGTGGCGTATTTTTACCACTCAGTCAATTTTTATTTTTACAATAAATAAAAATATGCAAGATAGCACTGATACATGAAATATACCAAACTCATGTTTATGAATAATCAAATGAAAACATTTAAGCTGAAAAACATTAAAATTTACATTAATGTGGAAAACTTTGAGAATAAAAACGAAAATTAATGTATTTTAAAAATATTATTGAAATATTTTACTCCAAATTTTAAATAAAAAAAATTTCACTGAAATGAAATTTTTAAAAATTAGTTATTAATTTTTATTATTTTAGTTGACTCTCTCTCTCCCTCTTTTTTTACATCTGAATTTTACAGAATGGCCAAAAAAAAAATGCAGACTGAATTTAAATTTATTTCTATATAGAAAATAAAAATCCAATTCAATTATATTATTGCATAACACTGCAATTCAAATTGTTTCTAAACATTTAAAATAAAATTTATAAATTACAGCTTTGACTCATTAAAGAGAAAATATTGAGAGAAGTATTTTAAGCTTGACTTGTTTTGTATCAAATTCTTGCACTTTTGCTTCAGACCCAATTTTTTTCCAAGGATAACATCAAAGCAAAACCATTTCCAAAGGCATGAAATCATAACCATAACTGTTAAATACCAATTTAATACATTCAAGTTCACATTCAAGGATAATTACATATAATGAGCCATGACACTTCATGGGAATCTGATTGAAATCTTCAGGACCATCCAGTTCATCTATGCTGTCTTCAAGGGTTGGATCTAAATCAGAAGTGGCAGATATTCGTTTTTCTTTTATACGCTCCAACCGCTTACGAGGATCTAAATTGCGTAGGGACATGCTTCGAGATGGCAACTTCTGAATTTTGTGTCCTTAAAAAAAAGAAAGTATTAAAAAATATAGCAGTTCTCCTTATCAATGAAAATTACTTTTAACTTTATAGCAGTAATCAATTAAGGAATGTTTGTTTGTTTTATTTAAACGTACATAAAAGTTTTAATGACATAATATTTTTAAATAACTACAATCCTTGTCAAATTTTAAAATATCAATTTTAAGACTAAAAGAATATAGATTTAATAATGTTTTCTTTTCGATATACTTTCACACTAATTATTTTTCAATACAGAATATGGATACTTAACGTAATTCTTCACATATATAATATATATATTCAAACATTACATATATTGAAAATACGTGTTGTTGCTTCTTATCCCACTTGGTCAACAGCAACATCTAGACCAAGTCCATGAATGCATGGTTATGATAAAGGGTAAAAAAAATGCAGCTTCTTTTTTGTTCTTAACCTTGCAGCGCAAAAACATAGGGCACCCAAAGGGAGAAGGTTGACTTTACCCCACCAGGTGATACTCCTGGGCACTGGGTACCCATTTTAGTCTCCTTTTACAATATGCATGGGCTACAGTGGGGCTAATCTAACCCAGACCCACATGGGCAGAAAATACAATGTTAATTATAGGAACAGCTTTCGGTTAAACAATCGTTTTTTTAATAAGCTGTTAACCAATAAAAATTAAATAAAATTCCCTATAATTTAAAAAATTATATTAATTCTTAACAAGAACAACACCCCTCTTTTTTCAGCAGTGAAATTCATATTTTATATTTAAGTCCAATTTTTTTTTTTTATGTTTAATAATTAAGTAATTAATTTTACAATACATTATTTTTCAATGAATTTACTCAAAAAGTATAAATTGACATTAAATTACATTTTTTTACTTATAAAATGATTATATAATATATGCTGTGCACTTAACAACTATACAGCCTGCAACAATATATTTAAGATATCATAGTCTAATTTATTTTAGAAACATCCGATGATGAAAAAAAAAATTAAGAATTATTTTTATATAAGTAAAAACTGAAAAGAACTAACTAACCCACTGAAGCAGCAAAATGTTTGATTGAGTGTTTCTTTTTCTTAAAACTCAAGTCGTTTAAGCTCTGAGTATCACTACAGCGCCTCACAATAAAAGCAATCCGAACTTCCAGTTCTCCTCGATTTTTCTCTTCGCTCTTTTCTGCTTTTCCTTTCAAGGTATACCATCTGCAAAAAACATGAAAACATGACCTATTTAAATACAATGATAAATTTTATAAAGCTCATGATAACTTACAATGATTTTAAAAGTAATTTTAAAAAATTAAAATAATAAATTAAATTTATTGATAAAATAATAATTAAATTGATAAAATTCTTTCAATTGAAATAAAATAATTAAGTGTAAGGATATTAAATTAATTAATTATCCTTAAATATAGTTTTTTTTAAAATTTAAGAACAATTAATTAATTTAATATCCTTATAAATTAATTAATTGTTCTTAAATTTTAAACAAAACTTAAGTATATTTAAGGATAATTAATTAATTTAATGCCCTTACATTTAATTAATTTTTCATCCTTAAATTTTATTAAATGTAAGGACATTCACCACCCAGTAATAGTGTACATTAGCTGACAAGGGTGTTAACGGCATACTAGTTAAATAAAACAAGGGTTCAATTTCCCCTTGGCAACTTGTGATACAGGCACAACTTTTAAACTTTAATAGACAATATGATAACTGTGGATATATGATAATTCATATCAATAACCAAACTATTAAATTGCGATTATACACTATACTACATATTCAAATTATACACTATACAATTATTCACTACACTATATACTTTTGAAAGTTTTCCAGGAAAACTTATCTCTTCCTGTCTATTGAGTATAATACAGTAGTTCTTTCTTTCTGAGTAACGCTGAATCTTAATAATTTATCATTTTAGGGGTTAATGGAGCCCGGCATGGGGGAAGGGAATTTAAATTTAATTAAACAATGTAATACATATGATGATTTAAATTTAATTAAACAATTAATACATATGGTGCTTATATATTTTATAATCTCAATAATTAATGTATAACACAGTGTGACGAGTATTTAATAGCACCAATATTAATTTATTAATAAATTACAGTAAGAAGAAAAGGAATTAATTTTTTTGCTTGCAAATGTCATATATTTTAAATTATTTTAATCACTTCAAATCTTTCTTTTAGCCTAATCAACAAAAGAAAGAAGACAAAAGATATTAAATAAGCATAGAAACACAACAAAAATTAAAATTTGACTACTACTTACTTTGTAAAAGGGCGATCGAAGTTTTCTATGCCTCGTAATGATATTGATGTTTGACCTAGAAATTCTTCCAAACCCAAAATGTTGCGGTGGTATACTGTTAGTGCAACATCTGAATCCCTTCCAATTAATGTTCTGAAGAAAGAAAAATGGTTCCGAATTACTGCCCTTATTGTATTATATAAAGACAGAGATAATGAATCAACAGATTTGAGGAATTCATATGATTGGAAATGCATTAAATACTTGTTGAATAAAACACACATTAAACTTCACAACTGATACAAATTGATATCATTTTAAAATATTTAAAAGGAAAAATTCTATTTCTTTTGATATTTAATTATAATTAATATTATTTATATAAAAAATTGCTTGAAAATGTAAAATTCTTTTAAAAAATCCATTTTTAAAGAAACTTGACATGCTTTGAATAAAACGATGCTTTTCTGTTTGTTTCTTATCCCACTTGGTAACAGCAACATATAGACCAAGTTCACGAATCAGTGTGGTCCCATAGAAGGAGGCAAGGGGGAGAGACAGCTTCTGTTGTGATGGAGCACCTGTAGGTAGATGTCGCTGAAGGAGGGCAGTGCCTTCCGGGAGGACTTTTAAGGGGAACTACCTTGCATTTGTGTATCGTATGGTAGACTTAAACCCGGAAAACTCCCACCATGCAGTCCAACTCACAAGGTAAGAGGCTGAACATCCCAAACGCCATCGAGTCTCCTCGTTTTTTTTAAGCAAAGCCACCAGCGGATTGAATCTCAGTAACGGCGCGTAGTAATCTTGAATCGGCGCGCGTTGCTACTGAGCTACGAGTCGGGCATAACATGATGCAATAGATTAAATTTGAAAGAATTCTGATTAGTGCAAATAAATTTCCGACTCCAAATAAAAATTAAAAATAAATTTATATAAGAAGAATCTCTTTTGTTGAATTTTGTATGCGATTTTTACCGCCAATAATCGCCGAATTACTTAAAACTTCTTAATGGAAAAAAAGCATGGTTAACTACTCCATTTTAATTAATAATAATTTTTAAATTGAATATATTTAATATAAACAGTTGGAAATTATTTAATGTAAATATTTTGATAAAAGAAATTGATGCAGAAGCATTAAGTTAACTGACAAATATAAATGAGTTTGCATTTCTTAGATATTACGGAAGATATAACATTTGTGTCACCATCCATAAAAAGAATCATTAAAAAATAATTAAATAGAAATTAGCAAAATGAGTAAACTAGTGTGATGCATCATACTTACAAGTCACACTCTTCGTACCACTCTGGGTCAGTCGATTTTTCCTGGACTGTCGTCTGGAACTTTTCTTTTCCCATTTGAATGAGAACGAATGCATCGTTTGTTCCTATAGATGTGAAAATACACAATATAAGTCAGACTTATTGATGTATTGGTAAAATCGCATAACGAGCAGTTGGGATTTGGCATCAAATTTTTTACGCCAAAGTACGCCAAGTAACGGGTTACAAACAATACAAGAAACTGGGGTTACCACACTTGGCGATTTTACACTCAGTTGGCGCTAAAATAATCAGCCAAATCACAACGACCTTTATTTTGCGATTTGGCCGATGACTTTCTGCTCATTAGTAATTTAAATTTTAAAAAAAAATTATGAAAATTATTCTACTTAAAAATTCTATAAGCGTACTTAATTTTTAAAAATATTTTAAGCGATTACAATTATTTCCTGATGGAATTACGTATTTAAAAGAGAAGGATTATCATTTCAGTATTATTTATAAATAAGATATTTAATTAAGAAATTTCTTTTTATATCCAGTTAAAAATGACGAAAACAATGATATAGCATGAAATGAGTTACAAAAATAATTTGTAGTACTTGCACGGGGAATTTACATTACAAAACATTTGTGTAAATGAATTAGTTTATATCATTGCAAAAAATAGCAATAGAAATTCTATACCTAAGGGAAATTCTAAAAGACAAATGAACCGTATTTAACATCAAGGCTGAATGTGAGACAATGTACGGCACTTTTAAAAAATAATAGAACAGTAAAATCTAAAGAAAGTTGTCTTTATCTTAATTGTAAAATTCACCAAAATAAGTACAGCAAAGGGCCAAATCGCAAAATAGGGGGCCTTGGAATTTGGCGATTTTTTTGTGGCATCATCGATAATTTGTCAAATGTGGTAACCTGAATTCTTGATCTGTTTACAATTCACTTCATTTATAATCGCAACCCTTTTCTTGGCGCACTTTGGCGAAAAGAGTTTTTAACGCCAAATCCCAGCGGTCCCTATTCTTCAATTTTTCCCAGCAAAGTATGACTTTTAAACAACAGAAAAACGTGATCGCAATCATGTTAATATGTATAAAAAAATTCCTTTGACTGTTGTTCCAAAATTAGTTTTTTTAATTTCTAGTGTGTTATAAATTATTAAATTTTTTTCAACAATGATAATATCACACCACCTTTATTATTTACCAGTGAATACACAAAATCAAAGAGGGACTTCAATTATATGCCAATGCTGCTGCCTTTATAATGCCAAGTCACCCAGATCAGTGAACAAATATAATTGATTGTTACATAATAAAATCAAATTAATTTTTCAATTGAGGAATGAAATTGGTGGGATCAAAACTAAAATATTAATTTCAATTTCTATACATATTCATGAAAAGGTTAAAAGCACACATACAAACTCTTAAATCCCAAATGAATAAAGCATTGATTATAATATCTTTTACCATATAATGCATCATTTTATTCTGAAGAATATTTTTCCAAGAAAACCAAATTCACTTCTTAATGCTTAAAATAACATCCCTGTATTACAGCAATTCGGTCAATCGTTACACCACGATTTTGTAAGGTATTTCAGAAGATTCTCTTTCCAAGCATGCTATCAGATGACTTTTTAACGACTTTTTTCCCTGAACGAAATATTTCAACATCCATAAGCCGGCCTCCTCTCGGATATCAAAGGTTGTCCTTGGGAAATCTTAAATAATCCAACAACACACTTTCGTTTCAGTTTTTTTTTTTTTTTTTTTTTTCCCTTGATTTATTTTCAATTTTTACAGTATATATATCAGATTGTCACATGGCGCGGCATAAATACTAAAAAGGTCAACAAACTTCAGTATTAGACAAGATAAGTTTTCATAGATTGGAAAACACTGATTACATTCCAAAAAACTATTAAAAAATAGTTTTCTAGCAGTCCGACTTTTTTTTTTTTTTTTTACATGGTCTCATTAAGAATTTTTTTTGTGTGTGTAATTTGGTGAAACCATTTAGGGAGGGGGATCTAAAACTTGCAATTATGACAAAAATCTTGCAATTGGCATAATATAAACATAAAATCTGAACTTGAAAAATAAATTAATAATAAAAAAAAATGTGTAATTAATTGGGGGATATAAAAAATTATTAATTAATAAGCCCCACAAAATTTAGAATTAAATGTAAGAACAAAACATATAACAGCAATCTTAAAAAAAAAAACTATAAAATTCCAAACGATTTTCTTTTCTTGAAAAATCTGACTTTCACTTTGAAATAAAAATTGTTTTTGCTTTCACCAGATGATATTTTTAGAACAATTTTACATAATTTAATTATATAATTAATAGCTCGTGAAAGAAATAAAAAAAACAATAACCCGTGAAAGAAATTTAAAAAAAATTAACCAATAAGAATAATGAAACTGGTCAAGGAAACTAAAAATCTAACTCCCAAAAACAGTACCAACAGTCCCATGGTCCGGTTTGTTGCTCTACGGTAATTCTGTGAACAATTTGGGTTAATTAGACCGGAACCTACAGTTTAACGTGGATTCGAATCCCTAACAAACATATATGCCACCGCCAGGATTCGAACCTGAAGCCTGTGGTACCAAAGAGCAGAGCTCTAGCCAATTGGCCATCAGGCCGCCAGCCCCATGGTGACAGATTTCGAGACAAAGATGTTTTTTTTCTACGGTGTGGGGTTGTCAGCCGTCAATAGTCATATTAGATCGGGATCTACGGCTTAAAAGAGGATTCCGAACCACTACAAACATCCCTGGCACCGTCGGGACTCGAACCCGAAACCTGTGGCACCGAGCGCTAGTCACTCGGGCATCAGGTCCAATATATTTTATGGGTAATAATTATAAATACTCGTGCTTCTTTATTTTGAGCTGTATAATTTGGGCATTTTATATTGTGTTTTAAAAGTCAAATTAATATTTTATAATGTGTTCCATTTTTTAAAGCAAAAGCAAAATGTTTTAATAAATTCAAAAATTCATCGAAATGTTTGTTAATGGAATGCTGTAATGGTACGAAAAATATTAAAGAAATTTATCAAGGAGAACAAATTTTATTATCAAATAGCAGAATGAGAATGCAAAATATAACATTTTCCTAATTGTTATTCAGAATAAAATAAATAAATAAACTTAATTTTTCATGTAAATTGAAATGAACATATTAAAAAGCGTATTTATAGTTTTAAAAATGCAACTTGGATAGATAGAAGAGAGTAAATGGCAACTATTGCATGCAGCCGATAATTAAATAATGATTACAAAATTGAAAAATTTCTGAATGCATATGTATGTGTATCAAAACAAAATAAAATATTTTTTTACAAAAAAAATAAACAAATTAGTGAATTAAAGAACACTTAAAAAATTGTCTAATAAATAAATAAAGGAAATTTTTTGAAAATAAATAAGGGAATATTTACAAATTTCTGCATACATATGTATGTGTATAAAAAAATATATTTTTACAAAAAAATTGGTAAATTTGTGAAGTAAAGAAAACTTTTTAAAAATTTGTCTCGTTAATAGTTCAAGATAAAATAAATAATAAAAAAGTTTCCTTGAAAAGTGCAACAGCTTTTAATTTTTTAAACGAACGAACCTTGAAATAAAAAAGAACTAGACACGCAGAACAGCAGTCATTTAATTGAGCAGTGTCTCAGTAAAATTGATTGATTGGCATACACCTGCACCACTGAATCGCAAAAAGAAAAAAATTGGTGAATTAAGATTTTTTTTTATGAATTAATTAAAGACAGATCACCATAGTTAAAGCGAAATTACAAATCCTGCTTTTTTTTTTTTTAATTAAAAAGAAGCGTTACTTCTTTACTCAAACTTTTTTTCACAATGTCTGAATTTTTATACAACGTATCATAACTGGAATCACTTTATAATGTACCTGTCACACTCCTATTTGGCATTCGTTAATCTATATTAAGCATTATTTTTTAAACCTTTGTCATTTTCAATTCCTTGTATTAGCTCACATTCTCCCTTATATATATCGTCTTCAAATTTTCAATCGTTCATAAAATACTTTTTATTCATCCTGTCAAGTTCAAATACATTTTTTTAAATTTGTAGTGGATGACACTGGATGTTAATACAGTTTTTTTCAAATATTTATTCACTAATTTAATTAATTAATTTTAGTTTTTTTTTTTTTTTTTTTTAGATTTAAGTTGCATATATCTACAATAGGTGGCGCCAGATAAATTTTAAAAAAATGAATGAAAATTATTTATGAAGGACTTTCTGCAATAGAGTGAAAAAAAAAAGTAGGAATTGACTTTAAATTTTTTTTTTTATATTACTTGTTTATATGCAACTGGAATAAAAGATTATTGGACATGAACATAAATCATATTATAATTACATAAATTCTAATTCTAAAGAGGAAAATCATAACGGCTCTTTTTTTTTTTTTTAATATCACAATGAAAATTAAGTTCAGGTTTGGTTTGGTTTGTCGCTCTACGGTCATTTTGTGCACACTTTGGGCTAAACAGACCGGACCTACTGTTTAATGTGGATTCCGTACCAATAAAAAACATCCATGCCATTGCCCGGATTCGAACCTGAAGCATGTAGTACCAAGGCCAGAGCGCAAGCCAATTAGCCAACAGGCCGCAATTAAGTTCAGGTGAAAAATAGTGAGCTGCAATGGTCTTAATTTTTTTTATATGCGACAATTTCAAATTAATAATGCTGACTTTACTTTAAAAATTAATTATAGAATTTTCAATACAAAAAAATTGATTACTTTTTTTGTATATAAACTTTTTATGCGCAATGTAACCATGGGCCTGATGGCAGAGTGACTAGCAGTTTGGAGCTCGATTCGACAGGTTTCAGATTCAAGCCCCGGCGGTGGCATGGATGTTTGTAGTGGTTTGGGAACATCTCCATCAATCGGGAAGAAAGCATTTCCTATCTCGAAATCTTCCAGTAGGCAGACGGTCTTGGTTTACCATGGGGTTGTTGCGCCAATGAAGATTTTGTTTGGTTTGCCGCTCTATGGTCATTTTTTTTTTTTTTGCACACTTTACTCTAATTATATCGGGATTTACAGTTTAAAATGGATTCCGAACCACTAACAAACATCCATGCCACCGGCAGGATTCGAACCTGAAGCCTGCGGTACCAAAGGCCAGAGGACTAGCCAATTGGCCCGAAGGCTGCGCGTCAATAAAGACGAAGAATATAACCTTGATATTACAAGTTATGTAAGAACATTTTAATAATCTTGAATTACAAAAGAATTTTTTTATATAAATAAATAAAAATTTAATAATTTAAACATGACAAGTATTCTGGAGTTCTTGTTTAATAAATGAACATTGAAAAAAATCTCTAGATGCCATTTCTACCATTTTCCACAAAACTAAAAAAAAAAATTAGTTTGTGAACTAATAAGATGGATTTGAAATTCGACAAGAATATTCAGATGTCGAGAAAATTCGTAAATATTTCTTTTGTCTATTTCTACGAGAATTTAGCAGAATTTTCTCCGACCTATAAAATTACTACGGATACAAAAATTTCTTTCTAAGAAATAACCAAGAAATACGCAGAATGAGAAAAAGAAAGCGGAATTTTCCCCGAACGGTTGAACGCTCGACCTCAGAACAAAATGGTAGCACTGACGTAATCTCGCTCAGTGAGAGAGAGAGAAAAATATCCATTGTTGTTCTTTTCAATTCTTTTTCTAGTTGAGATTACTACAAATGCATGCTTCCATTTCCTTATGTGCAGAGAGGTTAAATAAAGAAAGTAAAACGTGCAAGAAGAAGAACGTTGGAAGATAAAATTTCCATTTAAAAAGTTTAATAGAGCGTACCAATCCATTTTAAAATGCAAAGTAGTTTAAAAGAAATTTTTTTAGAACAGAGAACATCAAAAAACTCACAGAAATCCATCTGAAGTTTATTGTCAAGTATTTGCTACAATAAAAATAAATATATGCATACTTTTATCCGTTTATTTAAATTGCTGAAATAAAATTGCAGAACATATATTTTGTAAGCTTTAAAAACTTAATAACATTTTAAATCGCTTCAAAATTTTGAAATGGTTTTATTCTAAACGAGGCACATACTGTAATTATGTTTATTAACTGCATTTTTATTCTTTCGTGGTTTTTTTTCCCCTTTTTTCCCCTTCTTATTTAATATCGTCTGCTGTTTAGCAGACGACTTTACGCTGTGAATTTTAATGGCTTGCAAAATTCTATAATTATCATCTGCAGTACCAATTCTTTTAATCCAACAGATTTGCATGAATTACACCATAATAATGGACTATATTGTATATTGAGCTTGGATTATTCTGGTTCAGATTAAAAACCTTATGAAATAAGAATTGATTTAAAAAAGCAAACGTGTTGGATTAAACTAGATACAGAAAATGCCAAGCGATTTATCAAGGTAAAAGAAATTATTTTCTGTAATCTATGTTGAATAAAACTTCTTTTTCTAGTTTGGCAACAAGAAAAAGTACCACTTCTAACAGGTTGAATCAAGATGCAATACAAACGAAATTACAGGAACTGTTGAAATAAGGAAAATATTTGTATTTTTTCAATCTACACACAAATATCTTGAAAGTGTCTTGAAGAATAAATTAAAGCAAAAAAAAAAAAAAAAAAAATTATTGCTCCATTTTCGTTGATCTCATTAGAAGAATTCGATTTAAAATACGTGGAATGTTTATCTAAAGAAACACCATCACCATGCATTTATATTTGTAATTAAGGATTTGCTCTTGATTATTCAACTTTTCAATAATATTAATTTAATCCTATACGAAGAATTCATATTTAAGCTGAAAATAACAAGTGTTATTTTCAATAATGTTTTCTTCTATGTTAAAAAAACCATGCTTAATACTATTTCATCTTGAGATTAAATAATTATAATTTCCATAAGAGTAAATAAAGAACGATGATTGAATAAGGAAATTAAATTTTGAAGAATTTTGTTTTGCCTATTTAAAATATCCTTTGCAAGATAACAATAACGTGCAAATTAAAATCTGAATGATACAATAAGAAAAATTTTTCAAAGATGTTTAAATTGTAAAAAGTTAAATATTTTTTATTTGATAAAAACGAAAATTACCTGATAGTCTAGCATTTATAATCGTAACCGTGTCGCTATATGAAAGCTTAATATAAAGGAAACTCTTTATTCAATTATTATTAATATTACTTCAGAGTGGGTACAAAAACAGTTTTTTTTTTTCCCCCTGATTTACGACTACTAATTATATTAGGTTACTGTCTTTTTCTTTACTCAGAATCGTTTATGCGTATACAATATACATTAAAAATATTTTTACCAGATATTTAATACGAAATATATATATATTTATTTATTTATAAAATTTATTTTTTTTTAAATAATGGAATGAACATCCTACAAAAATTTTATTAAAACAGTATAATACATTTCTAATTATGTAAAAAATACTGGAATTTTAACAAAATAATGAATCTATCTTGAATTCAAAGATAGCAGACGTCATGAAATCGTTACTCATGACGTTCAAAAAGTAATAAACATTGATAAGAGCTAAGAGAATGAAAAGTTATAAATAAAAAGAGAGTGGAAACTGATTTTTTGAAAGTTTCATCAGGGTTGATGTTAGCCATATTCACCAACTTTGTCGCTCTTTTCATCGTAATAAAACTTCAAAAAGTCACCATATCCTTAAAAGAAAGCTGTCCCGGGTTGTTGTTGCTATGATCGTAAATTAGTAGACATTAGGCTTTGGATGTACAGAAATGATAATGCGAAATCGCCCATCGCGAGCATGCTCTCGGCGGCAATATTTTTGATTTTTAGATATTTTTACAAATTTCACTGATTTTTCCAGATCGCTAAAATTTTCTGACTTTTTCCTGACATCTCGGTTCTGCCGCCAGCCTGTATTTAAGACAGTTCAAACGATAAATTTGCAAATTGGATTTATACTGAATTAAATACTGAATAAAATTATTCTGAATCTGTCCTTTTAAAATTACTATCAATAATATTGCATAGATGCGATACTATGTTTGCAAGGTATAACAATATTCAGCAAAATGGAAAATAATGTATCTTTCAAAAAAAAAAAAAAAAATCATATAACCTACTATTTTAATATCTTTTGGAATTTTAATAAAACAACAATTTTATTAATAACAAATCTCATCTACAAGGAATATACCCATCACTGCAACTTATAATTTCTTTGGATCAGCCAGTTAGTATTACAAATGAACCATATTTTCAATGTAAATATCTTCTAAAATTGGTATTGAAAACATTTATATTAGAAATGTATAATGAGGAGAGGAAATTTATATTTTAATAAAATATTCAAAAATGAAATGAATAAGTTGTTCAATGAATGTAATAAGTTTTCAAAAATGAATGTAATAAGTTTAAAATGTATGAATGTTAAAAATGTATGTTAATGAATTCAAAAATGAATGTAATAAGTTTTTCACCTTCATTCATGTATAGAACTTCCCATGTTATATTTCTTAAAGTCTTATTTCCTCACAAATAATTTAATTTTACAATTAAAGAAAATATCTGTCTTTCTCACTAAATAATCTATTGTGATATTTAATTTCGCAAATACCATTGTCTTCTTGGAAAAAAATTCCCCGTAAAATATATGGGTATTGTTTTGGAGAGAGTAGGCCAGCGATGTCCTGGACCACTTTAAAATTTTTTATTGGTTTATTATTTTTTTAAAATTTCTTTGGGTCAATCTTATTGGTTTATTAAAATTTCTTTCGTGTACTTTTTTATAAAATCGTTTGGAATTCTACAGTTTATTTATTTATTTAATCTGTTTTTTCAGTTTTGAACGATAACTGATAAACATAATTTATCGTCTGAACATGATTCTTTTTTTGTTTGTTTGTTTAAGATTGCTGTTATGCGTTTTGTTTTTAAATTAAATTTTAAACTGATGGGTAACCTGTATATCGGGCCAGCCGATTATAATTTTTTTTTAATTTCATATTTAAGCATTTTGTTATTTTCTAATTCCTTTAAAAAAATTAATTATATTTATTTAAAAATACACAGCGCCTCATTTCAAATTCATTTGTGTCTTTTTTATGTACAGTTGAAAAAATGGGTTTAGTTTGAGAAATTCTAATCTTTATTAATAAAAGCATAAATATAATTTACATAAGCATAAAAAAAATAAAATAAAAGCATAAGCAAAATTATTCAACATATTAAAACTATGCTCGATAATTTTGATTAATTTAAATAATTAACGTTGAAAAATAGCTTTCCCCAATTTTTTTTTTACATAATTACACTACCAATTTCTTTCATAATAGTTTTACAGCTACTACGAAATCTTTGAAATTATGAATTACCATTAAAAAAATAATAATAATAAATAAATAAAAAAATAATAAAAAAAAAAAAGGCTTGCAAAAAAAAATTACCCAACCGCTACACAATTCAAAAAGGTTAAAGAACTTAATAGGAAGAATTTACCACCACATTCTCTCAAGAACAGTTTCAAGCAAAACCATTTAAGTATGAACTGAAGATAGATTCACACCCATCACAACAGAATTTCACACCTAATTACAATAAAAGGGGAGATAGAGAATGGAATAATTCTTACCCTTCCTTCCTTTATTCTGCAGATTTCTAGCTCGCTGAACTGTAAGAAAAAAAGAAACAGAGTTAGTAATTATCGGATGTCACGAAACAAAACATGCAGTCATGCATCAAAATATCATTCATATCACACATGAAAAGTTTAAGAGAACGAACGGGAAACAAATTAAATAAAAAATTGCTGTTCCATACTTCGCTGTTCATTAAAAACAATGGCGGAAACGTTGATAGACCGGGCGGGAAACGATAATGAAAAGAATTATTTCATAACGCAACACATAAAAGAAGAACTTAATGGGATGGCTCAGGGGATGGATGTTTTCACGGATCATTAAGTCGCCAATTGTGAGAAAAACATGTCTTACATGCACTTAATGTAATCTTTGGATGTGAGAAAACTAATGACACGTTTGGCGATTTTCTCTTCGGAAACAAAACTCTGCAATTTGTCGCAGCGGAGAGTTGTAGTATTTGAAGACTTAGCCTGCAGCTAGAGTTTGGATACTAGTTTTTGAAAGTCACATATTTGCAGGACATTCAAGCGATCATTTTCTGAGGATAATGCTCTAAAATGTAGAAAAGGAATGGTTTTTTTATTTTAATTGTGCTATAAGTCTTTTTTATATATATGGTTGAGATGCTGCAAACATTCGTCTTTATTTTTTAAAAAAAAGGTATTTAGGTTAAAAGACTGTCTTTTGTGTGTCTGAAAGATTTTTTTTTTCCTTCCGAACGATAAAAATTGAGTACATTTTCCTCAAAAAACACTCAATTTTAAACTGTAATTTAAAAAATGACTATATATTTTTGAAAATTATATGGAAGTATTACGTGAAGAATTCTTTTCCCTCACGGGGACGTTCTTGTGAAATAAACTTTGCAATCTGTTACAGGACGTATGATAGTAGGCCTATACTTTTAGGGCTTAGACTAAATTTATTATTATTATTATTTATTTTTACGAGTAAGGTATTTACAGGCAATGCATACTTGTTATGGATCGTTTCCTTCATATAATGCTACTGATAATAGAAAAAAATACACCAATGTATTTTGTTTTAGACTTATTCAATGTATAGTTACTAGTCCATCGATATTCTTTCCTATTTTATTTTGGTATTTATGTTATAGGGGTTGGACCGAGTGACTAGCGCTCTGTGCCACAGGTTTAAGATTCGAGTCCCGGAGGTGCCATGAATGTTTGTAGTGGTTCTGAATCCACTTTAAACCGTAGGTCCCGGTCTACCAGGACTGTAACAGCGTTGGGCGTACAGCTGCCAACCCTACACCGTAAAAGAAATTATCTCATGTCTCGAAATCTGCCAGTAGGTAGATAGCCTTGGCCCACCATGGGGTTGTTGCGCCAATGATGAAGATTAACGTTATAAACCAGTAAATTTTTGTCTGCTTTTTTCCTATATCTTGGATAATTTTTTTTTTTCAACGAATAACTTAAAACAGAAAAGAATGCATATTTCTTCAAAACTACAACTTTTGAATATGAAAAAAAAAAAAAAAGAAGAAGACTAAAATTCTCAAAATTACATAGAATTTGCATAATTTTTTTATCATGAAAATCTTCCATCATTGAATAACTTACCATTAGCCAATCGATAACAATAAAAGGATTCAAGTAATGCAGTTCTCAACCTCTAAAATTATATACTCTCTATTAATCGTCTTACAAATAAGCTAAAAGAAATGAAAAATGTAGAAAAATAGTGACCTTTTTTTTTTATTTCTAATAGCAAGTTTACAGGACAACAGATATCATAAAAAAAATAAATACAAAGAACAAGATAGCAACAAAAGACATTAGTTAATCCATCGACTTGAGTCTGGCAATCCAGTAACGCTTCCATAAAGAAACAGGAGGCAGATGCAGAACAAGAAGCAAAGGTGAGACGTATCCAATGCTTCCCGGTTATCACACAGGCGACAGAGGGGGTCGGGAATCAGTTTACTATAATTCTTGTGGAGACAATCGTGACCAAAGAAAAGCCATAGCAACGGCGCACAATTTTTTTCTCAAGGCCATTCAGAGATATCATGAATAGGATCGTACCAGGGCTTGTGACTGCTTCCAGCTGCAACATCCTCAAAGAAGAAGCATCTAAGGTCTTTTTTTTTAAATATTCTCTCTTTTGTTTTGGGACAATCCACCTGCGTTCCACTACAAAACTCTACGAAACACACACTGAGAGCCAGACTGAAGGCCGTATTTGTATATCATTTTGAGTATCAGAGATTGCCCGGAGTGCACCACGAAGAGGTAGATCTACGTTGCACTCCAAAATAATGGCATAAAGTTTATAGTATTGATTTTTTTACCAAATTAATAATAATCTGACTTTTTTTTTAAAAACATATTCAGGAAATTATATATATTTATATATATATTTTTTGTGTAAAACGACATTTGAAAACTATTCTAATATATAGGCGAAACATTCTTATATTTTTTTTTCCTTATAGGTAATTAACTAATTTATAGCCTAATAAATACTCAATTAAAGAGTTTATTTATTAGCTATAAATAAACTCTGATTGAGTTAACGCTAGATCCAGTGTTCTTTATGATTCTGTTCTCAATTTACACCCCTGTTGGTGCTCTCATGTCTGCTTTGGAAGGTGAAATCTCTGCTATCCGATTGGCTCTTATTCAACCACTGAGCCCATCAGAATGTTTTCTCTAAAGTGGTGATTCTATCAGATTCGAGAGCAGCTCTTCAGGCTACAGACTTCCCATGTTCCTCTCGATCTGATGGCGCAGCATGGCCAATTCTGGCCGTTGTGCCATAAAATCCCAATCAAACTCTCGATATGAAGATATTGATGACTGTGTTAACCTTCTGGCACGGTTGTCGGATCAAAATAAAACAGTCGTCCTGCAGTGGATCCCGGCCCACTGTGGAATAGAGGAACACGAGGCCGCTGATTTGCTAGCAAAAAAGGGGCCTTTGTTTTACAGCTAAATAACCAAGAGTTGGCCTATCATTCCGTTAAGGCGATAGTTAAAAAAAAAGAACCTTATGTGCTCCTTCTTTGAGGATGCTGTCGCTAGAAATAGTCACAAGCCCTTGTTCGATCCTGTTCATGGTGTCCCTGAATGGCCTAGAGAAAATCGTATGGCATTGCTACGGCTTTTCTGTGGTTACGATTGTCTCCGCAAGCACCTTCACAGAATGAAACTGGCTCCTGACCCTCTCTGTCTCCTGTTTCTTTGTGGAAGCGTTATTGGACGGCCAGACTTAAGTTTAATGGATTAATTGATGTCATTTGTTTCTATCTTGTTCTTTGAATTTTTATTTGTTTATTTATATATTTTTCTGTTGCCCTATAAACTTGCCATTGGAAATAAGAAAAAAAAAAAAAAAAAAAAAAAAAAGCAGCAGTAAAAACTATATATCAGACAATTGTAAATAAGTTAAAACTCGTTAAATAACTGGAAAAAAAAGAATATTGAAGTTTTATTTATTGTTCCGTTTAAGTTAGTGTTTACTAATCTTCAAAAATGGACCTGTTGGCCGAGTAATTAGTGTTCTGGGGTTCGATGCCACTGGTTTCGAGTTCGAGTGCCGGCGGTGTCATGAATGTTTGTAGTGATTCGGAATCCACTTTAAACCACAGGTCCCGGCCTACAATAACTATAAGAGGATTGGGCTGACACCCCTACCCCGTAAAAGAAACAGTCAGGCAGACGCCGTGGCCCACCATGGTTGAGTCAGTGAAGAAAAAGAAGAATCTTAAATAAGATTCTTTAGATAGTTGTGCACTATAATTAATAAATTTAGACTAATATCATCTAGAAACTGCTTGTCAGACTATTACGATATCATCCATTTCATGAGTAATTCAGGCCACTACTCTATATGATGTTGCACTTTTTCGTGTCTCGTTATTTTATAAGAATCCTATTAAGAACAGGGAGAAAATGAATAACTTATTTAGAAAAAAAAAATGTGGTGAAACCTTTTGTTACACAATTTTGCTTACAAAATTGAATTTTGAGTGAAAAATCTGCCATATATCAAGATTTCTAAAAAAAAAAAAAAAAAAAAAAAAAAAAAATCAGAAATTTGTAATACTTTAAAATAAAATGCATAATAGAATCAATTCTTGTGTCACATTTTCCATGGAATTATCATTTAAATGACGAGAATACAGAGCTAAATCCAAAAAAAGACATGTTTTGCAGACAGATGAATGCTTTAAAATTGCTTATATATGCCATCTTTTTTTATATTTTCCTGATCTTACTCATTTTGGATATGGTTGTAATTCACCTTGTGAAGCCATTGATGCCTCATAATGCGATTTTGATGACAGGATATAAGAAACGGGATTCAAACTTCGTTCCGTGGAACCACGAGTTCAAATATGTTTCAAATGTTCAAAATGTGCAAGAAGTGTTCTATGAATTATTTTTATATTATTTTGAAAAATTATTATTTGGCGCGCTTCACAAATGAAATAAAATAAGTATAATTGTTTCATATGTACCCTATAATTTTTTTGTTCAGAAGGACACAAGTTCGAATTCGCTGGTGGCGTCCGTTACAGTCACTGCTTTCAGAGACTCGATGATTTGGTTTGGCTTGTCGTTCTGCGGAACATTTTTTACACACTTTGAGCAAATTAAACCGGGACCTACAGTTTAACGTGGATTCCGAACCTCCGAACCCTTAACAAACATCCATGCCATGGCCAAGATTCGAACCTGAAGCCTGTGGTACCGAAGGCCAGAGCGCTAACCTATTGACCACCAGAGACTCATGAAGATTAATGCAACTTGTGTAAAGCGTCTAACATTGGCAGTCAGGCTGTCTAGTGGAAGTTTTTCGGATTTTTTCGTATGACACGCAAATATGGGGCAATTACTTCTAAAAGTTTTCTCCGCAATGATCTTCGATAGGTTGTTCATAGAACACGAGATCCACAATGTAACACAAAAAGGGTTCCGTTCAATATTTTAATGCTCACAAGGTTCATTTCTTGAATAGATAGTTTATATACTATTGATATATAGCATATCCATAAATGACAGTCTAAATAAAAACAAAAATGAACAGAACTTTATTTTTTTTTTTCTTTCTGCATTTAATGCTGAAAATAATTAATTTTGTAATTTGTTTACTCCTGCACTTAATAAATCTTACATTTACTTATCCAGGAACATATTGAGGTCAACCGGATTTAAAATTTATATATCATTTTTTATTGAAATATATTTTATTCAATTATAAAAGTGTAGATATATGAAATAAAAATTTTGAAGTAGTTTCAAAACATTTAAATAAATTTTTCGTCAATTAAGAACTTTAAGAAAAACAGTTTTAGAAAAACTAAAATTATAGCTTAAATGATTTGTAAAATTGCGTCATTATAATTATTACAAAAAATAATAATAATATTAGTCTTCATGTAATGATTCAGAAAATCAATATTTTTTTTTCTAAAATATTTATTATAAAACTATTTAAAAAAACCCGGAATTTTAACATGCACGACTTCGTACTAAAAAGGATTTAAAAGGTTTATAAATTATATAACAATTTAATATGTGTTTTATTATATTTACATAAAGATTTATAAAACACATAAATATATGTAGGCATATAAAATAAAAATGTTAAAGTAATTTCAAAAATATTAGATCAATTTTTGGTCAATTGAAAATGTTAGAAAATAAAATTACAGTATAAATGATTTCTAAAATTGCGTCTTTATAAAAGAAAAAAAAAAAAAAAAAAAAATATTAGCCTTCATGTAATGATTTAGAAGATTATTTTTTTTTTTTTAAATTCTAAAATATAGGGCATAAGTATGATTAAAAAAACAAAAAAACAGTATTCTGACATACACGACCTCTTGCTAAAAAGATATATAAAGGTTTATAAAATATATAATATTTCAATATATATTTTATCATATTTATATAAAAGTTTATAAAATATATAATTATATATAGGTATATAAAATAAAAATGTTAAAGTAATTTCAAAACATTTAAATAAATTTCTCGTCAATTAAAAAATGTTAGAAAAAAATAGTTTCAGAAATTAAAATTACAGTAAAAAATGATTTCTAAAATTTCGTCATTATAATTACTACAAAAGAATAACGTTAGCCTTCATGTAATGATTTAGAAGATAAATTTTCTTCTATTCTAAAATATATAACATAAAATATATGAAATAAAAATTTTAAATTAATTTCAAAAGTATTAAATAAATTTTTCGACAATTAAGAATTTTAGAAAAATAGTTTCAGAAACTATATTCATGTTAGAAGATCATTTTTTTTTTTTATTCTAAAAATATATGGCATCAATCTGAGGGAAAAAAAATAGCATTCTAACATGCCACGACCTCGTTCCTAAAAGATATGACATAGATGACAGCGAATGTCGAGTGAGACAAACTCAAAATAATCACGCATTTGTGCATCATTGTCAAATTGCAAATGAAAACCCATAAACCAGCACCGGTGAATGTTTATCACGGCAAAATATTTCTATAAATATAACCAGCAAATCGATGACAACGCACACGCATTATGCACATGTAGTAAAACAACTTCAATTTCTCCTATTGAAAAGATTTTTGAGAGCTTTTTAAATCTATTTTTAAAATTAGATATAAGGAAATGTAACAAACTGCCTGGAAAAATAAATTAATAAAATTTCAAGTTACTACAAATTATACATTTTATTATCTATCTCATAAAGCGTATGGTTAAAAAATAATCATTATTTTCAAATCATAAAGAAAGACAAATATTAAAATTAAAAAAAAAAAAATGAGGTGAGTAATGACAAAATTTTCTATAAAGGAAATACATTTTAAACTTTTTCAACACGATATATCGTATTTATTTCAACTTTAAAGGATATTTTTTATAGATTTCAAATTAATACCATTTCGATATTTAAAAAATTATCTGCAATTCCTTATAAAGAAGAAAATTTTGTTCTATATATCATATAAAAACTAAATCAAAAAAAATTATGTCTCAATTCTTTCAAAAATGAAGTGAAAAGCGTTATGATCAATTTTGTATTTATTTTATTATTCTTTCATTTGTTGTGAGTTTGTGTGCAATTATATTTGCAGTAAATTTCTTTTCCATGAAATACTATCTTTATTTCTTTATGTATAGTAATAAATAAATAAATAAATAAATGAAAAGGAAAAGAATATTATGCGTAATACTACATAAATTTTGTAAGTGATTCAGTATTTGATGATTAATCAAACGATTTCTTATTTAACCGGGTTTAAATATATATGTCTAAAAATGGTTGTTCACAAACATATCATGATCTAAAAAGGCTTAGACATGCTAATTTATTATTTAGCAATAAATGTTATACTCTTTACTACAATTTTAAAATGGAATAGGCTTTTGGTAATAAATATTGACACAGATAAAAAAAATACTTCTTGCTACACGCTAAAACGATGGGTTGCCATATATACCAGGTTACATAGCTGTCGATAAATCGATATGCTAGCACGCTATAGACAAAACGATCTGATCTTTTATTCTGCTATAAAATAGATACCATTGAATAAAATATTTTTCCATTACTTAAATTAGTGTTTTTAATTCAATCAAATTGATTTAAATTCAAACTAGACTAAACAAAGTTCAGTCTTTTTGTGAATATATTTGGTCAACAAGATTTACCCAAAATAAAATACATCGTATTAGTAACTGAAGCACGGCATTGTTGGATCTGATATGTAACTAATAATTAAAATTCGTAGTTGTTGTGACTAGTCCTCAGTGTCCGGCAACGCAGGAAGGACACCCGTGAGTAGTCTACTCATGGATGGAGGGAAAGGGGCAGCTTCTATTGGGATGGAACGCCCGTAGGTAGAAGTCTCCCTTGGCACCGTGTCCCTGAAGGAGGAGGACAGCTCCTTCCGGGAGCAGTTTTCCAGTATTTGCGTATTGTATGAGAGAAAACTCGAAAACTCCCACCAGGTAATCAGACTCCGAGGTAAGAGGCTGAACATCCCAAACGCCATCAAGTCTCCTCGATTTTTGAAACATTGTCTACAACAATGCCGCCGGCAGATTGAACCTCGGTCCCAATCCTCACCAGTGGTGCATGTTGCCACTGAGCCACGAGTCGGGCATTAAAATTCGCGAATATTTATGTTTGGTTTGTCTTCTACGGCCACTTTTTGCACACTTTAGGATAATTAGACTGGGACCTACTGTGAATATATAGATTCCAGCTCTACTGAATTTCACTTCATTTGCTTTTTTTTTACTTTTCAAGTACTTTAAACAGAAATAAATAAATAAAACTATCTCTACTTAAAAAAAAAAAAAACTAAATAGCGAAGGAAAACAAAAATCTTCATATAAAGAAAAACATTTCAAACTTTTATACTGGTTCGTACGATTTTCTTTTCTTCATAAATTCCCGTGTGATAATGCAAAACAGGCACTTTACAACAAAGGAATACACCCAAAAGAAAACACTTTAATTCTCAGAATTCTACACAAACGACCCTTGCTTTTTTCCCCTAACATTAACTACCGACTCTTTTGTGTGCTTGCTTTTTCCATTTGCATGTCATTACACGATATTGCTATGGAAAAAGAAAAAGAAAAAAGGAGACTATAAAGGCAACACAGCGGAAACCCTCCATCCGTAATACGAAAACAAGAGGTGGAAAAATGAAACCTGCTAACTCGGAACACTGCACGTGAACAGCGACCTTGGGGAGAAAAACAACAAGGAATAATGCATATAATAATATACAAGACTTCGATAAAAGGGTTAAAGTAGTTGTGTCCAAACTTATCTGTCCAACCACTCCCATTCAGAAAAAAATTACTCACAGCCCCTTGAAAATTTACGTCCTTTAAGTCAGGTGTGTCCAACCCGCGGCCCATCTTGAATGTTTTACCGGCCCGAGAGATTTATCACACTTTTACAAAATATATTTATTTTATAATGGCCAAAGTAGTGGAAACCAATGTATTAAAAAAAAATACATTACATTATGCATCCATATATTAAAAAAATTAACTGTCGAAAGAATGAGAAAAGATTAACTTTGATTTTAAAATAATATACGACAGATATAGCTTGTTTTATTTATGAGTTTACAGTTCGCAGAATAATTAAATTATATTCTGCGAACTGATGATGCACGCGTATCTTGAAACATCTAATTTAACAGGTTATATGTTTTAGTTTAAGTAACCTCGGTGACGCAGTGGCGATTCCTAGATACGCACAGGTAATTGTTGATAGCAGAGCAAAGCAGATTCTTAGTTGAACTGCTTTGTTTACCTGTTAGAGCTTTTTGGTTCAACTTACATCTGCGAATCGTTTTTTTTTTTTTTTTTCTAAAATGAAATTGACCCAACACAAAACACGCTCAAACGTAACGGACGCTAATCTTCAATATCAATCGATGTGCAAATACCCGATTTGCAAAAGCTAAGAGAAAGAGTGAAGAAACAAAACCTCACTAATAAAATAAATATTTTTTAATGATTTCATTTTTTAATTTCGTTTATATTTATATATTTTTTATATTTCATTTTAGTGTTATATATTTCTTTACAATAAGAGTTAAGTATCATTATTATTATATTATCTATGTTCGCGTGTAAGAACAATAGTAAACACAATAATAAACTCAATAATGTGTTTCAATTTTTCACTTCAAAAAATGTCTATAGTGGGTCTAAATCTAATATGAGTATATATAATTTTATATGCGGTCCACAGAGTTAGGATGCATTTCAAAGTGGCCCGCAAGATCATTTGATACCCTGATATAAAGTGTATATAATACACATAATAAAATTCATTCCAGAATCTTACAGATGTAATCAATTAAAATATTTACGATGATGTCATATGGTTATGAGAACCACTGCTATATGCTACTTATTATATAAGGTGCACATGACAGCAAGAGTAAGAAATGAAAAAGCAGATATAAGAAAGGTTTGAGAGCGGCATCAAACAGCGAATTGTCAGATCAACGTGACTATTGATAAAGAAAGAGCAATGCCGTTTTCAAATTGCAGGAAGTATGGAAGGGAAAAGAAAAAAGGGGGAAGAATCGAAAATTTTTCCTGTTAGATGAATTATTTTACGTTATCAAAAGTGAATAACGTTTGCAGCTATTCAATGAAACTGAAAATAAAAATTGGAAATCTTTGGAAAAACTTCAACGACCTTTAGACTACAATGGTGATTTCTAGAAAATGGGAAATGAGATGCAAGGAAAGGACAAACAACATCAAATCATTTAGTAATGAACAATAGAAAGACATGCATCATTGTGTTGGATCACAAATCAAACATAAAATCAGTCATTAAAGAAATAAAGAAATAAATTTCAAAGTACGCAGGAAATGGAAGGTTTATTTATTATGAGTGAGAAGATTAACGTTTGTGCGGTATGCGTTAACGCACAATATGATCTGTCATTAAATAAAGGCAACATTTGATGTAACAATCCAATGCAATCTGACAATACGATCTATTTGCTAACATCTATGCACTTAATATATTAATACCAACGCATTTATAATTAACTTACTTACATAAATACAAATGCATATAGAATGAATATATTTATTGTTATTTAAATACAAATAGAATTGAAATGCGTATACTAATATTTTTAGGGAACATGCTAGAGCCATTCAAACTCAAACTTTTATTTAATTAATAATGGATTAATTTTATTTGGTGTAGTTAAACGGATTATAAAAAAATATATATATGACAAAAAAATGTTTAGAATTTGGGATTCGATGTACGGTCTTTTTGTAAGACGAAGTATAACTTAAAACACAGTTAGTAAAAAATTAAAATAATAATGCAAATGAATTACAACAAAATTAATTTTTAAAAGATAACAACACTAATTCTTACAGTCCTTGTAAATATTTTAATTGATTACATCTGTAAAATTCCGGAATGAATTTTAAAGTATGATTCGGTAAGTTAGATTTTTCCAAAAGGCGATGCGGCCAGATGGCCAATTGACTAGCGCTCTGGCCTCAGGAATCATAGGCTTCAGGCTCAATCCTGACGGTGGCATGGATGTTTGCTAGTGGTTCGGAATCCACGTCAAACAGTAGGCCCCGATCTAATGAGACTAAAGTGTGCACAAAATGATCGTAGAACGACAAACCAAACCGCCAAGGCGACTTACATATGTTGAGAACAGCAAAAATCAACAAGAAAGTTTAGTTCCCGTGGAAGAGAGTTCGAACCTCTTTGTAAACGCAAAGGCACGCTGACTCGGCAATTTTGGTTTGAGAACGATTTAAGTTATTGAGAATATTCATCACTGATGTTTTGGCTGCAGATATGGTATGTCAAGTTCCTAACTTAGACAACACATCTATTGATGTGTTGTGTAACTTACTGGTTTTGTGTTGGAGTTTCCTTACTATTGAATTCATTGTAATTATCCATAACTGAAGTTTGGCTAGGTGAAAATAAATATGCTGTTTAGAATTTTAACGTTTGTGTTGAAAATTCTCCATCTCACTTTTTAAAATATACTTTGTAAACACGGGAAAAAACAAACTTTTTGAAAGCTTTAAGGATTTTTTTAAACAAACTGTGAGATTACACTCTCACATTCACATTACGATTATGATTTTCTTACCTATCTAAACTAAAATGCTAGATATACAAATCTACCTGTAAATAAAACAAGATATCAAGTTCCTTAATGAAAATGGTAAATACATCACTTTCAGTAAATTCCATTCCATGTTGGAATGGATGGAAAAAAAAAAGGGCCGATCTTCTGGCAAAAAAAAAAAAAAAGGAATGGAAGTTCCTGGACAGTGTTCTATCCCTCTTGACTCTTTGAGGAGAACTGCACGGGACAAAATTATATAGTAGTGAATTATTATCTAACACAAAAGGAAAAGTCTGGGAGACAATCGGGGATGAGTGGAAAACATTTAGTTGAAAAAAATCGCAAAGAGGCTGTTGCCAATTTTAGATTAAGAACTGGACAAGACTGCCTGGTCAAATTAGGAATTAAGCACTCTTATATATGTGTTTTTACGTAAGAGAGAGAAAACGCATAAGGTCTATCTACTTGTTTGCTCGGGACTGGACTCTTAAACTTATAAGAACAGGATGGTGATTTATGTACTTTTTATTAGAAGGCCAGAGAAAGCATGTCCTGATCACACTGACTTTTTTAAGGTGCTTCTAGCGTTTTTAAATTTTTATCTTTAGAACATTTAACTTGTTTTTAAGGCCTTTGGGTCGTTTTTGTTAAGAATGTCTGGCCTTTTCCCTTTGTAATTTTGATTTGTTTATATATTCTTTCTGTTTCTACGGTAAGTGGCCAAATGTGTATGGATTGAGTTCCAATAAAGCCATAGGTAACAACAACACAACAAATCTACCTGTAATGAGAAAATAGCAAATATAAACAAGTTTGATTTGCTTGGTGTGTCGCTCTGTGGTCATTTTGTGCCCACTTTGGGCTAACTAGACCGGGATCTGCAGTTCAACGTGGATTCCGAACTACTCATAAACATCCATGCCTCCGCCAAGATTCGAATCTGAAGCCTGCGGTACCAAAGGCCACAGCGCTAGCCAATTCGCCACTAGGCCGCATAAATAAGACAGAGTCAAAATAAAATTTGTGGTGATAATATTAAGAATTAAAAAAAAAAAAAAAAAAAAAAAAAAAGATTCCGATTCATCAGTTGGGACATTTTCTGGAACAAATACAAACATTTTTCAATTTTCTTCTTGTTGACAAATTCCACAGAAACCAAAATTCATCGTGCTGATATGACTCACTCATTGAGTAAGTAGAAAAAAATAGTAAGTGTTCAATGTCTGCTGTATTTACTCAATAAATAAAAAGAGACACGTTTTGCCCTCGATATTTCTATGATATTGATCGTTAACACAAATCACTAGTTTTATGACAGCAACAGTCGATAGTGATTCATGAAAAGAAGATGACACAGTATGAGTAATTTAAAATAAAATAAAAATAAAAGGTGTCTGTCAAAAATTTGCTGAGCTATTCACAAATAAGTACAATAGATCACCAGAAAGAATTCAATAAGTATCAATTCAGTGATAAAATAAGGAAATAATGCTAATATTATGCACTTTGTGACAGTGCATGTAGAGGAAAGGAATGAATAGTTAAAAAGAAGGCTGTGTTGCTTTGACATTTACAGAATAAGAAAACATAGTCAAGTTTTATGAAGTTTAAACTACAAATGCCAAAGAAAATAAACATAGATTGTGGAATTGTTATAAGTTATCTAATAAAATTCGGACTAAAAAGAAAATTCAGACCAATATAAAAATTAAACAATTGTTAAAAAAAAAAAACTTTAAAAAATACTTTTTATTAATAAATTCCATTTTACACATAAGCGTCAATAGTTCTCACTTACAAATACATTTATCAAAAAAATTTCGATTTATTGCGAAAATAAGGAATTATAACATAATTAATAAATATAATTAAAAGATAATAACTTTTAATAATTCTGAGTATTTTAATTTTGTTTTCTTTCACGAGCTATAGGTTTATATTTTTTAATTTCTTTTCGAGCTATTGGTTTATTTTTTAAAATTTCTTTCACGAGTTAATAATTATATAATTAAATAACATAAAATTGTTCTAAAAGATCGTCTGAAATAATTTTTTTTTCTTCCCTATTTCGTATTTGCAACGGGTAGAAAGGAAGAAAAAACACACTCTTGGCTTATATTAGGAAATATACAGTAATTTTTTTTTAAGGTTTTCCAAAAAAAAAATTTCATTTTAAAAAGTCATTACTATTTCAAATTCTAAATTAAAAAAAAAAATGCCTAACCTCTAGTTACTTAGATTAAAATTATTCATTACATATTTCTCTTTAATTTAAAAGAAAATTATAAAACCTATTAAATAATATGAAAAATAGAACTCACTGAAAAGAAATTAAAAATTCTGAGTATCTCGGTGTGGAAACTTTTGTTCCAATTTCAATGAGTTGGTTTCATTTAATTCCTGAAAAACCACATGCTAATTGCTATTCTTTTATTTTAAATCACTTTCAAACTGTATATCCGGTATTGGATTACCCTTTGGGGCCTGATGGCCGAGTGACTAATGCTCGTAGTCACAAGTTTCGGGTTCGAATTCCGGCGGTGCCCTAGATGTTTGTAGTAGTGTGGAATCATATTTTCATTTATAAAATGTTTTCATTTTTACGTAGTATTTTTTATTCCTGTTTGTGGTCCTTTTATATAGAAAATAGGCAACAAACAGGTGTAAAATTTTTTATTTGTTATTGCTATAATTTTGTTAATTTAAACATGAAATTTTTTTCGTATAATACTTTAATAAAATATAAAAGAAAAATCACGACATTTGCCAAATTTATTATAATAGAGGATATTTTACAGGAACCTGATGGCCGAATGACTAGCGTTCTGGCGCTCGATGCCTTCGGGTTCGAGCCGTGGATGTTTGTAGTGGTTTGAATCCACTTTAAACCGTAGGTCTCAGTCTAATAGGATCGTAGAGAGTTGGGCGCAGGACTGAGAACTGTACCCAGTAAAAATAAAACATCTCTCTTCTCGAAATCTGCCAGTAGGCAGACGGCCTTGGCCCAACAAGGGGCTGTTGTGCCACTGATTATGATGATGATGGGTTATACTTTAAGAAAACAAATAGTAAAAAATACTTTCCTTAAAAAAATGTGTTATTAATGTGATTAAAAAAATTCATATTATTCCGACACGATATTTTTCAATTATTTAAATACTGCAAAAATCAGTTTAAAAAAAAGTTTATTTAAACACGTAAACAGCTCAAAAAAAGAAAATGTGAACATTTTATGGAAGATCTGACAAAGCAATATATTTTACCACGAACTAATCAATACAGGACACTAAAAATAAGAGTCCTTGATTCTCAATGTACTCGCCAAAAAAGGATTCCCATTTCATACCAATAAAATACAGCACGAAATTCAGTCGTTTACATGCTCCTCCAAACATTCGACATCACCCATCAAAAAATCCAATTTCGAAACGTCACGCAACGAGATTCTTCCTCTGTGGAAATGCGTGACAAAATGAGTATTCTCTTCAAAATACTTTCCCAAAATAGCAAGTACCACGAAACAGAATTCCAATCTCAAATCGTCTAAATTTGATTCCTGCAGAGCGCAATCATTGGAATCAAAACCGTGATTTCTGAGGTACTACTGTAGGTCCAAAAAGTCTGTAGTCAATTTAAAAAAGTAGGTCAAAAGTCACTACTGAGGTCCAAAAGTGACGTCAAAAGACCAGTTTTCAACGCTTGGTTTTTTAAATTTCTCGGCGCTTATGGAATTTTCAAAGAACTTGCATTTTTTCCCTTCCTTTTTAGGTTGACCTTGACATCTGTGTGAGATTTGACGTCAAAATATTCATTAGTGCTTGAGTTACTGGCAACTGGCGTACCGATTGGTTTTGTGAGACGCTAAACACTGATTCCGGCAATTTTTGAAATGTCTGAATTAGTGTTGAGTAAAAAAAGAAGTTTGCATTCAATTTTGTTTCAAAAAAAAAAACGTATAGAATGCTGCAGAAGGCTATTCGGTGAGCATTCCTATATCGGAAAGAAATGTTTGCAAGTTGTATAAACAGTTCAAAGAAGGCAGGGAACGCGTTGAAGACGAAGAGCCCTCTGGTCGACCCTCCACCTCAACCGACGAAGCTCGCGTCCAAAACTTTACAGATTTGGTGCTTGCAAACCGTCGATTTACAATTAGAGAGCTTGCTGATGATGTTGGAATGTCGAAATTCCATTTTAAAAGATGTTTTGGGCCTCAAAAGCATTAAATCTCGATTAGCACCGAAAACACTAAATGCGCCAGCTCACACTGCATTGATTCTTCGTGACTTTTTCGCCAAAAATGAAACCTATATCGTTCCACAACCACCGCATTCACACCTAATTTAGCATGCGACTTTTGCCTATTCCCTAAACTCAAAAGAGCACTCCGGGGATAACGTTTTGAGTCGATTATTACATTACAGACATTTCAAAAATCGCTGGAATCAGTTTTAGCGTCTCATAAAGCCAAGCGTAGCTCAAACACTAATAAAAATATTTTGACGTCAAATTTCACACAGATGTCAAGAATAGTGCCATCAAACTAAAAAGAAAAAGAAAAAAAATTGAAATTCCAGGAAATTTAAATTGAAAATGGGTCTTACTTTTGGACATATTAATAAATTTGATTCCCTCATAGCGCAATCATTGGAAGCAAAAGCGTGATTTCTGAGGTACAACAACATTCTTTTTACCTCAGCAATCCTATCTGTTTTTAATAAGAACAGCCAATGCGTTGCGTTGCATTCAAATTCGAAGTAATGAATTCGCATAGCTATTTTCGGCCAGCATTGATTTACATTCGTGGGCACACACTGTGTAGATGTTTGATAACAAAAAGAATAGCCAGAGAAAGAAAGAAAAAAAAAAAGCGTTTATGTTATTAAATTAAAGGCACATTGTGCTCTTTTAAGTTAAGAAAGTATTTTTTTAGAATCATTTCAAAATGGTGTCCATTTTAAAAATGGGATTATTAGTTCGTCGCATCCATTTCGTGCATCTTTTCAACAGATACTGAGTTTAGGCATTGAATGCAAAATGAGGAATACTGTGTACATATTTAGGTCGCATAAATTTAATGAATCTTTACAATAAAACCTCATTGATAATTTAAAGCCATCTGAAGTTAGTATAATTAACTAAATAATAAATAAGCAAATAATTTTTTACAAAATTTCATTTAATTTTGTGAAACCCTTAAGCGGTAACTTTTATAGATAAAATAACTTTTAGTTAAAAAAAAAAATTTTTTTCATGTATGTTTTTAATTTTTAAAAATTAATTCCATGTAGTTTTACACTTTAGGCTTCTTGAATATATTAGAAAAAGACCACATTTTATATACCTAAATATTTATATATATGTATACATAATTATAATTTGAGTACTTTGTAGAACATATTTACAATTTGAAAAAGAATAAGTATTAGAAGGTTTGTTGCTTTACGGTCATTTGTTTGTTTTTTACTCTAATTAGACCGAAATCTGCAATTTAACGTGTATTCCAAACCACAAACGAACATCTATGCCACCGCCAGAGTTCGAACCTGAAGCCTGTGGTACCAAAGACCAGAGCGCTAGCGAATTGGCCATCAGACCGCTGTATTAGACTGAGAAGAAAGAGAATAGTTTTTAGAAGAATCTGAAAATAAATTGCACACAAATATATTTTAAATAAACTCTTATTTTTTTTTTTTAAATGAAGAAGAGCAGATAAATTTTTCGTATTTAAAAAAAAAAATTTTTTACTGTTTAATTATTAGCAAAAATATATTAAACAATTCGATAAACAGTGAAATTGAACAGCAAAATTTTGCTGTTCACTATTACTAATCGTGTTCAAATAACACTATAATAAAAAAAAAACCCAAAAATTTCATTTTTTGTATGTTAATTATTCTCTCCTTCCATGCGTTATTATTTGTACGTGTTGTACAAGAGTAAAATAGATTTAAGAGTACAGAAGGTTTAAAATCGAATAACAATTATTCATAAAATATTACACGAAGTCGACTGTCATGTATAATATTTTGTAAGTAAAAAAATAAATAAATAAAAATTCATATAAAGTATAATTTTGTGCATTGGATTACAACACTTACAATCTCCATAATGTGCAAACAAATTCCACAAGTTATAATAAAAACGAGGGCATGTGAAACACCCTCCATTTTTCTTTTTCGGAATGACATGCCATTTATTTTGTTTTCCACTTTTGTTGTCGACAATTTCAAAAGCATGACTGATTCTAATTCCACGCTATTGTATCAGTCGCATACCTCAGAATATTAGACAGGTTGTTTTTGTAAATATAAGAGTTTGTCGTTCATAAAATGAGTTGTCTCATAACAAACAGGAATACATTTTTTAAATCATATGTGCTATGAAAAAAAAAAACGAATTTCTGTTTGCAAGCATGTTATATCAATACCCTCATTCATATGTTATTGATTGAATTCTAATTCATTTGTTTATTATTATTATTATTCCGATTATTTATTTGCAAATTCTAGAAAACCCTTTTAAACATTTGATTGTATAATCATTCATTGATGTCCTATTAAAATATGTGCATATAGCTTATCAGGTGTTTATTTAAGCTGCGTAGGAAAAAACCATTTCCACAATTTTTGCACTAATGTTGAAAATTGCAAACACTATCAAAATTTAATACGTATATTACGTAATATATATAAAGAATATAATGTAAAGAACGCGAACGTAATATATATATATATATACTGTCTTATTCCTCGGTATCCGTGACCTAATGTAAAATTTCAAACTTTTTAGAAAAATATTTTTATGTACTGACTTTTATCTTTTTAGACGATTGAAATTTCAAAAATTTAGTGAAGTTAATCTTTTATAAAAAAAATTATATAATACACTTTCTGAAATATTTATTTGAATGATTAAAATTAAGACGAACTTAAATACTACTGTAAACGTGCTTTCTCCTACGCACTGTAAGAGCGCGCCCTTCGTGAGAAACGGTCAGTAGGCCTACAGACTCTCACAAGGAGAAGATGACAGGCTACAGACTCTCAACCCGTGCTTCTGTTGAGAAACATTTAGTTTGGAATCTCTCATCTCCTTCCACGAATTTAAAATTATCTGTCTTTAAATGTGCTAAATAGTGTATGTCTCTAATTGTATGTGTATGGTGTTTGTACGCGTATCAATAAAGCTGTGAGTTCTCCAACCTGTGTCTCAAGTCGCAACCCAACCACACCCACTTACAATCCGGTTGCACAACCTGCTCACTACACTACAAAAAAAAAAGCTTTATGAAGTCCAAGGTTATGAAAGGATTAATTTTAAAATGCAAGTAATGGAGGTATGTATTCCTTATGGATGAGTCCAGCTTTTGCTTTGCAAAGTGATTCATGAAGAATTTTGAGTTGGAGGGAACCCGCTATTATACCAATCATATCCCTGAAGACACCAATTTTTTGGGTTCAGTATACATATGTGAGTAAGTATCCCTCTGGAAAACCGCGAAGGAAATTGTATTATCGTGTCCCCAGAGACTCTGTTACTGTTCAGTTATGTACCTTGGTTTGGTTTGTCGCTCTACCGGCTACTACGATGGCTCTACGGTCATCTTGTGCACACGAGGGCTAAAAAAGACCGGTACCTACAATTTAACGAGGATTCCGAACCACTCACAAACATCCATGGCACCGCCAGAATTCGAACCTGGAGCCTGTGGTATCAAAGGTCAGAGCGCTAGCCAATTGCCCATCAGGCCGCGTCCAGTTATGTACAGATGACATTCTTGGTTCAATTGCTCGTTCTTACTCAGGTACAAATGGTAACTCCTTCATCATACGAGATGATAATGCTGGATCACATAGAACTCTGTTGGAGAATTTCTTTCATAAGGAGATACTGTGCATTGGTCGGCAAGTTATCCGGACTTGAACTCTCCGTGATGCTCTAAAACAGGTGTAGTCAACCTTTTATACCTACCACCCACTTACTTTATAAAACTTATAAAGCAGAGTTACAGCAAGTTAAAGCATGTAATAATAATTTCTAACCAAATATTTTATGTCGGATTTTCGCTAAATTTGACAAAATAAATCTGTATAAACAACTTACAGTAGTGAAATATATCTTTTATTTATACTTTGCATGCATATATAAGCATGAAGTCTGAAAAGTAACATTGAATTAATTAAATCATGAATGAGATACCTGATGCTGCGAATCTATATACTGGATATCTGATCAATTTTTGTAATGAAATAAGGTCTCTGCTTTTGGAAATATTCAGGCCGTATCTTCCTTTGGTTATAATATAATTAGCAGCACTAAACATTGATTCCACAAAGATATGAAATGGAGAAAGGTATCAATAAAACTCAATATAATTTTCCACATATTTGGATATGATAGGTATTTTTAAACAATATTTTGAAAATTCTTCTATTTCAACGCTTAAAAAAAAATCACATAAATTTAAAAAAAGTGCTTTCAGTAAACGACGAAATCTCTACAGCCCACCAGTGGGTGGTAGGGTCCATGTTGACTACCACTGCTCTAGAATGACATATAGCTAGCTAGACTTAAACCCGCGCCTTGTAACACTTCAGAAACTTCGAACTACCTTGACATAGCAATAAGGCTTTTCCACTAAATGAGTTAATAACCACCACTAATTAGAGCATGAAACATCACTGCCGTAGCATATATAGCTATGGGAAATGATCGCATTCCGCAATGAAGCTGAAGGCAGATACAATGTTCTTTTATTTTAGGATGGGAGGGCATGTTTCCATTTGTGTATTTTCAAGCTTACTGTTTTTCTTTAGTATCTAACTTATGAAGCAATCAATGTTTTTGTCAAATTTCATTAAATTCTAAATATTAAAAAAAAATTATAATTTTCCCTTATTTTTGCAAACCACTGTACTATACTATTCAGGTGTTACGAGAAAACTATAATTATTTACTTGCTAAATTATAAGTAAATTATTTTACAGGGCCGTTATAATTATACCTTAATCAAATGAGCGGTCTGATGGCCAATTGGCTAGCGTTCTGGCCTTTGGTATCACAGGCTCCAGATTCGAATTTTGGAGATGGCATAGATGTTTATGAGTGGTTCGGAATCCACATAAAATGTATGTTCCGGTCTGTTTAGCCCCCCATGTGCACAAGATGACCATAGAGCGCCCAACCAAATTAATCAAATTGATGATTTTGGACAATTGTTTTTGGTTTACGCAGATAACTGAAGAATTTTTTAAATACTCGTCTAATTTCTTTACAATTATACCCTTAATTATAAAGAAATTAAACTATAATTAACAGTATGAATAAAATTTATTGTAAAACCAATTACTGTAAAACCTCCCTTATCATTAACACAAGACGTGATTCTTAAACTAGAACTATTTACTATTGTTAGATGAAGCTTTAAATTACATGGCACACCTTATCTAAATCAAAGTATCTTTCTACAGCCGAATACAATTGACAATTATATTAAGACATATAATTTTATGTTCCCAAAATAATTATCAGAAATACAAAAAGTAATAACTGTCTCATTTATGTCAGAAGAGTTTGCAATATCCCAGTTGCGAATGCTACATTCTTTCGGAGAATTCATTTTTATCTATTTCATAGTCTGGAATTGAAAAGGATGTCCCCGTTATTCCAAATACAACATGCACTTCCGTAAGTTTACGTGACAATTTTAAACAGGACAGCAGTTTTTAAATGTTACCAATCAATGCTAGACTACGAAGCAATTTGAACGTGCTTGTCTTTCCGGGTTTCCTACCGAGTTTAAGATGGGGAAAAGATTTTTGAAATATTGATGGAAATTATTACGACAAAATGGAAAATATTTTTGCAAATTTGTCGTTTTCAAGATATTTGTTTTGTTGTTGTTGTTGAACATAGTATTAGACAGCTGTAAAATTCTAATAAATTCAAATTAAATAAATCGACATTTTTAATTCAAGGTCATTATTATTCTACCTTAATCAAGTTGGCGATTTTGGAAAATGTTTTTGATTTTTCACAGATAATTGAATAATTTTTCCGTTTAATTTCTTTGCAATGATACTATTAATTTTTTTGAAAAAAAAAGTTTTAAAAAAAAATGACTCTGTGCCTTTAAAATTCGATTTTAGAGAATTTCGGAAATACACTGAATTTAATTTTGTACATTTGCAATAATTATAACTATTTTATAATTATTGCAAAATAATTTGGTTTGTTGGGTTTTTATTTTTGGTTTGTTGCTCTACGGTCATCTTGTGCACACGAAGGCTACACAGACCGGGACATACAATTTAAAAGTGGATTCCGAACCGCTCACAAGCATCCATGCCACCGCCGGGATTCGAACCTGAAGCCTGTGGTAACAAGGCCAGAACGCTAGCCAGGACACCTGTTTTCCAGGAGCCTGATGGCCGAGTGACTAGCGCTCCGGCTCTCGGTGCCACGAGTTTCGGGTTCGTGATCCGGCGGTGCCATGAATGTTTGTAGTAATTTGGAATCCACTTTAAACCGTAGGTCCCGGTCTAATAGGATCGTAGAGCGTTCTGGGGGGTAGTGTTACTGGCGGCCATAGAATATCTTCGAGCTACACGTGCCCCTGGGTAGTGCTAAATGAGTAACAGCGATGCAGCCCTTGCTTATGGCATAAAAATTAACTGTTTTGTATAGCCAGATGCATTAGAACAACGTAACTGTTTCCCAATAAATACATAAATATTCTTTAAAGAGGGCAACCAACTTTTCAATTACCTTGGGCCGCATTTGAAGGGGTGGAATTATATGCCATATTTAAAAAGAAGGGGCGGGAGCTCATTGGGTCCCTCTTAAAATATATTAAGTAATAACATGGCAAATAATACACATACACACATATATATATATATATATATATATATATATATACACAAATAAAATTCCTTCCTAATAATACAAAAGATAAGATATCCATCATGACCAATAAATTAAATGTCGCACAATGGATTTCTTTGCCGTAACAATTTAGGTTGTTGTTTTTCCCAAGAGGATTATTTTTCAAAGGAATGTAAGGAATTTTAAACACCGAAATGCATATCTTAAAAATTAAAAACGGGAAATGAAAACTGGTATTTAAATAAAGTAACATTCTTGTGCATTTCAAATGGTTTAAGAAAATATGTTGAAAATTTCATTGTTTTGAGAATATTTGCATTTTTATGTTTGGCAGCTTTCATACAGCTCTCGTGGACCTTCGGATTGGACAGACCTGATTGAATGGCCATCGAATCACCTTTCAAAGAAGAATGACAACATTCTGTTGTCAATGCAAACTCATTAACACTTTTATTTATTCTAGTTTTTCAGGTTCAATAACAGTAAAAAAGATCGCCTATTATAGATACATAGATTATATAGAAAATTAGAATTTTTGAATCGCTGATTAACCATGTTTTAATTTTCTTTTTGAATCAGCGTACATCAGTGGTAGACCGAAAATCATTTCAGAAATGAAATCTATTTTTAAATGATATCATAACAAAAAAATTGGAATATGTAGGATGGGCCACTGAGGTTGAGATATCTGAGGCCCAGGTTGGAGAACTCTCAGTTTTATTGACACACGCATATGCAATATTTAACACATTTAAAGACAGATTCGTGGAAGGACTTCCAAGAAGCCGAAAACACGATACTCAGGTACGCGGAGGATGCGCGAAATTACATTCTCTCCCCTTAGAGTCTGTAGGACAACTACTACGTAGGATTGAGTTGAACTTATTTCCTCTCGGAGTGAGTGACTGTAAACTAAACGTTTCTCAACAGAAGAGCGTGATAGTGCTGTACTTACTCTTGGGTGAGAGTGTCGAGGCCGACTTGACCATTTATTCTGAACACCACAGGGCTCTTACTAGAACGTAGGGGAAGCACGGTAATAAAATATAATAATCAAGCACGTAAAAATAATACCAGAATTTTTATTAATAATGAAAAGAAATTTAAAAAACATAAAACAGTTACTGCTAGAATCAAGATATATTTAATTAAATAACATTAATATCATCACTATTTTCCTTAATGATGTAAACAATGAGATAGAAAAAGAAAACTAACAGATTATTTTATCTTTGAAGGAAAAGTTGTAAATCGCTAGGTACAATGGTTGAAATCAAAATAATAATTTACAATAGACATACAACCAAACAGGAAAAACATTTTGCAAAACCATCTGCTCACGTTAAAAAGAATATGATACTTTCAAAATTTTAACTTAGGAATTTCAACACAATTGGAAGAATAAAAACAAATACTTTAAAGGATGTGATTACTACGCAGATTCGACACAAGGTCATCTCGGAGACATATATATATATATATTGATTGATTGCACGCTATGTTACAAGAATCAGTGGTATTTTCAATTCCTTCACATTTGTAATTGAGCCAATGCATTTTGCTCATAAACTAATGTATAATCAATTATGGCTTTAAAAATTATGGCAACGCCATTACTTGATTTTAAACTTCATGCAAGGTTAATATCTAGATAATATATAGATCTATGTATTTACATCTGGTATGAATAAATTATTTCGAATCTATGAATTCTTACCCCGTGCAGTCAAAGATTGCCCTATACAAATATTCCAAACTATTCATAGAATTAACAGTCTTTATATTACAATGGTGCCATTCAATGAACCGACTGCACGACAAAACTAACGTATTACGGAAAAAAAAATTCTTTAAAACACTATTATTTATATTCGTAAATAAAAAAAAATATTATTTCTATTTGTAAATCAAAACTCAACTATAACAGTAATACAATTTCAAGCAAATATAATCAATAGTACGGCAAATTTTTAATATTAAAAAATGAATTAATTTGTATATTATAAAATTTATTATTATTTAATGTATTTAAGAAGAAATTAGTTTTGTATTTCTGTATAGTTATCTTAAATTGCTTTTTTATTTTATAAATATTCGCAGAAAAAAGGTTCATAGTCTTCATTTTACTGGGAAAAAAATCGTGGCTTTTTTTTTTTATTAAAAGTGGTTTAAATCCTTCACTTTACAGTCAAAAAGCGGTAAGTTGAATAAAAAAAAAAAAAAGTTAAGAATACATGCTCTAACGAGTACTTTAAGGATGAAATAATTGATTTTTGTAATAAAATTTTTATTTAATAACTGTTTTTTTTTTTTTTTTTGTAATAATAATTGTTTTTCTAATTCTTGTATCAGTCAGATCAGTTTTAAAAAAGAATATGCAACAGATATTGAGTTTATCAGAATCAAACAATTCCATCTGAAGCATTAAAATTCAATGCAGCATATTTACAATAAAAAACATTATCACTTGCACAAAGAATAAATTTAACAGAATTTCAAAAAATAAATAAATAATAATAATAGTAAACATCTGTACTATAAAACCTTTATAAGAATAGTTTCGATACCTATTTTGAAAGTTAATTATGTAGCTTCTATTTGAAAAATAACTTTCCAGACTTTTTTTTTCCTGTTATATATTCAAAGTACTTGACATTCTCTCCGGCATTTTGAAATTCTTGCAGAATAAATTATCACGTAGACCTTGATATGCGTTCACAACAAGCTTTTGACCTTCATTCTGATCATGCAAAATATAAATGAATTTCTCTGGATTGTCGTATTTACTCTAATACTTAAAAAACAATTCACAAAAACTGAATGTTTACAAGCTAATAAATAATAAAAAACTAACCACTTTGGAATTTGAATCTTTGACCTCGATCGGAATTAAAAGAAATCTGACATGTGCAAAATATGAATCAAGCTTAAATGTCTAACCTAGGAATCAGAAAGACTGCCTTATTAGATGGACTTGGGAAAAATCAAGATAGGTACTAAATCTTTATCCATCCTACACGCGCACACACACAAAATGCGAATTCGCATATTATAAAAAAAAATTCTTTTGACTTTGATTCGCTACCATGCGCAAATATAATTTACATTGGTGTTTGTAATACAATTTCTATGCCTCGTATCTATCAAATAAAAAAATAAATATTAAAAAATTTTGCACATATTATATAACCACCATCAACTATTTTTCCATGCCTTATACGGTGTTTAAATGATTTGTGATTTTCAGAATGTAAAGTAAAAAGATACAAAAAGAAGAAGAGGATAAACAGGTAAGTCTATATAAAAGGGTTTCAATCTTTTTTAAGTATCAAAATGAACTTCAACGAAGGTCGTATTTTACTACTGGCAATTAGCGTAACGAATATAGAGTACCAACCAAACACCTTAACTTCATCTTAAATCATAAATTTAATCACAATTAATATTTTACTGTTTAAGTATTAGTAAAGTAAACAAGTATATATAAAAAAAAAAATGTAAGTCAATTCTATTTAGGTCAACAAAGAAAATTTTTATTTTAATTACTTTTTATTAAATAATTACAATCAATATAAATGTGCATATACATATGACAGAATCACAATATTAAATGGCAAAATAGAAAGCGAATTTCCTATCAATTTTCCAACTAAATTGAATTAATGAATTAATATTTGAAAAAACTGTATTCACATCCAGTGTCATCCACTACAAGTTAAAAAAAAAAAAAATGTATTGGAATTTGAGTGGATGAATAAAAAGTATTTAATGAACGATTGAAAATTTGAACAAGATATATAAATATATATAGGGAGAGTGAGAACTAATAGTAGGAATTGAAAAATAAAGTTTCTAAAAGTTTTACTGTGGTACTCTGAAAAAATAAAATAAAAGTAAGATACAAAAATAAAAATAAAATTAAAAAGGAATTTAAGTTAAAAATTCTATACAATTAGGGACCAGTTGTAAAAGGATAAAAAGTTAATTGCTGAAACGTGAGGAGTATATCTGTAATGAAAATAGTTTAAGTAATTTTGGAAGAAAAGCATAATTAATTCCCCCTCCCCAATAAAAAGCGCTTCCCGGAATCTAAATTCTGATGGTTTTTTTTTTTTTATTTATTTCTTTTCCATCTTCATTGGAAAGATTTAGTAATTTTTATATATATATATATATAATGTGGTTAAAAAATATAACATAGGATGTTTCTTGGTAAACTTTTCAGTGAAATAATGTTACAGTTATATTATTATAATCTTCCAATAGATATTTGCTTTTAGCAGCAGCGAATAAAATAATTTATTTAATTTTAATAATTGAGGTAGAAATTGTTTTCAGATTCGGACAGAATTTATTATTGGAAGAATTCAATTTTGAAAACTGATCTGATAAACATAAGTTGAATTTTTTCAAATAAAATATAATTCGACCTAAAGATCGTAACAATAATTATTTTTAAATTAATTTATTTGATGATATTTTCTCTTTAAACTTTTACACTAAATCAAACGAGCGAAATTATAGAAGACCATAGAAAATACCTTTTTTCTTAATCTTCAACGTTTATTAAAAAGAAAGAAACGGTTCATATAGTATATGGTGATAATTGTACATCTATTTTAGATGTACAACTACTGCCAGCAATGTTGCGCATTGTTTTTGGAGGAAAAAAAATTGTTGTCATCATACAAACAAAGCACTGCTGCGGACTGTAAATTTCTCACGAATATTCCTGTACTCATATGATTGTCTCAGTAATGTTGTAAATTTTCAAATCATAAAAAGACAGTAAGGAGCGATAAGTACTCTTAAAAGTCATTCAACGAGAAATTAAGAGTTCCATAACATAGAAAGAAGAAAGAATAGGGTTATATCAATGTTAAATACATTGTTAGTAGAGTTATTTTCATAGAAATATAGCAGTGTTTTATGGGTTTTTTGTGTGTGGTTGAATGAATTTGCTCGAAATCTAGAGAAGAAAATTGTTTTTCGATGTTGAAAACAATATGGAGCATGCTTTATTGCAGAAAATAATTTCTATATCATAATGCTGAATTAAAACACAAAACACACGGAAAAAAAAGAAGTTATTTTTCGTAATATTCAAATTTTTTTTTTTTTTTTTTTTTAGATTAAAATACAAATAATTTTTTTTTTTTTTTTTTTTTTTTTTTTTTTTTTTTTTTGACTACTAAAATAATTATAGTCTCGAAATAATTATAATGCATTTAAATGGGGATTACTTTAAAGATTACATCATGGTAATTCATATGATTACTTTCATTACTATATGATTAAAAGATCATGACAAGATTACATATGATTACTTTTCTAAAAAATGATATTTTTAAAAAGAAAAAATAAAAAATGATATTTTTAAAAGAAAAAATAACTTAAAATCTTGATAACTTTTTTAATTAAATCAAGAAATTAAACTATTATTTTGATTGGTTGCTTGGATAATTTGAATGCGTTTTTTTTTTTTTTTTTTACATCTTTTAACTACTAAAATAATTATAGCCTTGAAATAATTAAAACTTTAAATGGGGTGCCACATCATGACACAATCTTGATTACTTTTTTATATTTTTTAAAACAAAAAATAAAGAAATTTTTAATTAAATCTATTATTTTGATTGGTACTACACTTACAATCTTGGTAACTTTTATTAAATCAAGAAATTAATATTATAATTTTGATTGGTTATGCATTTTTTTTTTTATTTTTTTTACATCTTTTAACTACTAAAATAATTATAGCATGGAAAAATCAAAATGCAGTTAAATGGGGATTATTTTTAAAGATTACATCATGACAATTCATATGATTACTTTTATTAAAAACGATATTTTTAATAAGAAAAAAAAAAAGAAAAAAAAAATATGAATTTTTTTAATTAAATCAAATCAGATTAAAATACAAATAATTCAAACTGGTACTAAACCAATTTATCTACATAATTCAATCTCGATAAAGTTCTTTTATTAAATCAAGAAATTATTATTGCTTATTATTTTGATTGGTTACTCTGTATGCATTTTTTTACATTCTTTTGACTACTTAAAATAATTATGATTCATTTTAAATGGATATTATTTTAAAGATAACATTATGACAATTCGTATGATTACTTTTATTAAAAACAATATTTTTAAAAAAGGAAAAAAACAAGAAATTTTTTAATTCAATCAAATCAGAAAGTAAATTAATTCATTTAGTTAACAGAAAGAAAAAATTTAAGTACAAATAACATTTCATGTTTATCATACACATAACTGTAAAGTGAAAGTGAAAACGGACAAAAACGAAATAAAGATGATTCAAAAATTTTTTTCGGTTTGTTTTTTATTATCTAAAAATCGTTAATTATGACTACAAAGATTATCGTTTGATAAAAAAAAAAAAAAAAAAAAACTCATTCAAATAAAAATATCGTTTTTAATAAAAGTAATCATATGAATTGTTATGTTGTAATCTTTACAATACTCCCCATTTAAATGCATTTTAATTATTTCAAGGCATAATTATGTTCGTAGTCAAAAGATATAAAAAAATGCATACAGTCTACCAAGTAACCAATGTAAATAATAATCAATAATACTCTACTCATATTCAATACTAATCTGCTTTCTTTAGTTTAAAGTACATATTCGTATTAAATTACATAAAAAAAATACGCATTTCTTTTTATTCCATTATTCCCCATGATTATTAATCATAATAAAACTTGAATTGTAGTGTCCAGGTGGGACAACCCGATTGTAACTGGATGTGTTGGGTTGAGATACTTGAGACACAGAACTCACAGCTTTATTAACACACGCATAAACATCACACACATACAATTAGAGACATGCAATATTTCAATACATTTAAAAACAGATTCGTGGAAGGATCTCACTTCTAAGCCGAAAACCCGATACTCAGATACGCGCAGGAAGCGCAAAATACACTTCCTGACCTGCAGGCCAACTGACCATTTCTCTTAAACATCACAGGGGCGCTCCTGACAGTGCGTAGGAGGAAACAAGGTTATAAAATTACATTCATACCCAAAAATACAAAAAAATTATAAATTATAAATGAAATAATTAAAAATTATGCAAGCTTAAATAAGTAATATATGCATATTTTTTTAAATTTCATATACAACTTTTAATAATTTTGGTATATTTATGAGATTCTTTTAGTTATAAAAAAAAAAAAGTTACCTTAATTGACTGCATATTTATAAAGTATAATATATATTATTTAATAACAAAAAAAAAATTGAATGAAAATGTTTCGAATAATAAATTATGCAGATATTACTTAAAACTATACTAACCTAATAAATAATATTCATTATTTTTATAATAAATTTAAAAAAAAATAATTTTATATTTATCTTTAAAAATAAATATCAAATAATAGAATCTATATCAATTTTTAATGAAAACGATTTCATAAATCATTAAATAGTTTTAAAATTGTTAGAAGTTTATTATTGGATGAACCAATGGTGAATATATAAACGATTATTAAAAAAAAAAAAATAAATGTTAGCAAATAAATAGTAAATTATTTTCTGTTCATGTTCTTTTCAAACTGAAAATATTTTCCAAAACTCTTGTTTATTGAAGGTTGATCAAATTATTTTAGAAAATCTAAGGCTACGATAAATTTACATGGGTTCAAGTTTTTAATATTGTTTTAATTAAAATATAGTGAGTTAAAATGCAGATAAATGTTTTTAGAATAAAACAATAAAATTGTAAATGTACTACTGTGCCAAAAGTAAGACCATTTTTTTTTTTTCAAAAATATTATTTATTTCATCGCCTTCAAAGTAATCTCCTCCGGACACAATGCACTTATGCCAACTTTTTTTTAAAATCCTCAATACATGCTAAAAGTCATTGACCGGGATGGCCTTCAAAAGCGCGCAGCGATTCACGTTGAATCTCTTCAATCGACTCAAAACGGTGTCCCCGGAGTGGTCTTTTGAGCTTAGGGAATAGCCAGAAGTCGCGCGGTGTGAATACGGTGGTTATGGAACGATATGGGTTTCATTTTTGGCGAAAAAGTCACGAAGGATCAATGCAGTGTGAGTTGGCGCATTCAGTGTTTTCGGTACCAATCGAGATTGACGCCTTTGAGGCCCAAAATGGAATGGACCGATACTTTTGAAATTCCAACATCATCCTCAAGGTCTCTAATTGTAAAAGGGACGGTTTGCAAGCACCAAACCTGTAATTTTTTGGACGTGAGCTTCGTCGGTTGAGGTGGAGAGTCGACCACAGGGCTCTCCGTTTTCAACGCGTCCTCTGCCTTCTTTGAACTGTTTATACCACTCGTAAACATTTCTTTCCGGTATAGGAATGCTCACCGAATGCCTTCTGCAATATTTCTATACGTTTCCGCAAACAAAATTGAATGCAAGTTCTTTGCTCAATGAATTCAGACATTTCAAAAATCGCCGGAATCAGTTTTAACGTCTCACAAAGCCAAGCGTAACTCAAACACTAATGAATATTTTGACGTTTGAAATTCCACACAGATGTCAAGGACAGTGCTAGCACCCTAAAAAAAAAAAAAGAAAATTCCATAAGCCCCGGGAATTTTGAATTGAAAATGGGTCTTACTTTTTGGACACAGTAGTAAAATACTAAAAATGAATCAAATTCGTCATTCTCTAAATAGAGCGAATAAATCATTAAAAAAAAAAGAAAGAAAGAACGAGCCAAACGACCTTTAAACTATAAAAATTTGCATTTTTAAAGGTAAGAAAATGAGCGGCAAATTATTTCTCCGTTCGTTCAGAAACGAGTACATGAGAAGTTGGCCTTTTAAATTTTGTAGAGTGGAAAAGTTGCACTCTCCTTGATACTTACAGGAAAACAGTGTAGTGATTGAATGCCTATTGGAATAAAACTTGACCATTTAATGCTAGGAAATAGAGTGAAATAAAGAAAAATCAGAAACTGGTATCCAATTAAAACAAATTTAAACTAAAGAACTTCAATTGCAAATAATTGACCAATTAGCATACACTGTTTTGGTAAATAATTTATAATGGCAGGCAAAATGCGAAGTAGTTAAATACATTCACATTGGAGACTTGTTGCATGAAATGTTATTTACAAATAAAAATAATGCACGTTCATGCAAAAAACAATTTGAACAGTTAATTATAGTTCTGTTAGAAAGAAAAAGAATTGTTATATATTACAAATCAAAACGGAATGGATCCTTGATTTGTAGTTATTTATTTAATACGATAAAATAAATTCAACTTTCATACAAAAATTATTTGTGAATGCAGGCTCTAAAGAATGTGCTTATGTTCTTTAATCTAAATCATAATCTAGGTTTTATAATATTTTTCTAAGTGAGAGTTTCCGCTCAAAATTATGATTCTTAGTTGACCATAAAATATCTCTCTTCTTCATTGGTACAGCAGCGCCATGGTGGATTAAGGCCAACTGCCTACTGGCAGATTTCAACACAGATGTTTTCTTTTTACGAAGTAGGGTGTTAGCCCTGTGCGCAACGTTCTACAGTCATATTAGACCAAGACCTACGATTTAAAGTGGATTCAAAAACCACTAGAAACCTCCATGGCATGGCAGGAACTCGCCCCCTGTGGCACCACTTGTCACAGAGCAGAGCGCTAATCACTCGGCTATCAGGCTCTTATAAAAATATCGTCTAACTGTAATAAAATTGGCAAATGCCATGAATTTGCTTTTAGATTTTATTAAAGAATTATACGAAAAAAAAAAACCCAGGCATTTTATATTTAAATTAACAAAAACGATAGCAAAAATGAATTTATAATTTTAGATCTGCTGCCTATATTTCTATATTAAATTACCACAAATAAAAATAAATTAAAAAAACTATGTAAATGAAAACATTTTATAAAAATGTCTTCAGATTTCGTTAGTATTCAATATATAAATAATTTACATAATTTAATTTATAAATAAAAAAAAATCTTCTGATTTTTTTTTTTAGAATTAAATTACTCCCGCCAGTACCTTGGATGTAGTGGTTCGAATCCACTTTAAAACCGTAGGTCCCGGTCTAATATAACTGTAGACGGCAGACGGCCTTAACTCACCATGGGGCTGTTGCGCCGATGATGATTAACACTTGTCATATAATTTAAATATAGTTATCCCATAATCGTCTGTACTTTATAAAATCATGTCTCTTTAATGTTTTAACTTGAATACAATATAATTATTATTTTTACTAATGCTCTGATCTTTGTAACACAAAAACCGGAGCCAGAGCGTTGGACAAAAGGGTAGAGCGCCACAAAGGACAGATGCCTAGGCTTCGGATTCGAATCGTGGAGGTGGAATGGACGTTAGTCAGTGATTCGTAATCCACGTTAAACTGTAGGTATCGGTCTAATTAGCCCAGAGTGCTCAAAAAATGACCGTAAAGTGACAAACAAAAACCAAAACAAAATGTAGCTAATTAACAGTATCATATAATCATAAGAAATTACTAACTCATTAAACAGCATGCAATACAATTTCCTAAATGATCACAAATAGTCTTGAACATCCCTATCAGAGTACTTTATCAGCAAACGTTTCTCAGGCCTCCGTTTTAAAAGAAGCGGGCAAGTTTAACCCCCAAAATAGGTCGCCAGTCATACAACAGTACAATGCGGAGAAAACAATGCGAAAAAGGCAGTCTTTTTTCTTCCCAATAAATGCGCGAATGAACAGCGGGTAACAATGGAGGTTCAAATGACCTCTCTAAGCGATGCGTCGGCGAAGGCACCTGAGTGAATGACCCATATTTGGACTTTGGAACAGGAAGGGCAGGAGCTCGGTGGAAACGGAAGCGTATCCTCCACAGAGGAAACCTTGGTGTAGCAAGAGTGCAGAGGTTAACTGTGGAATAAACGCGTCAGAATTCGATGGCCATGACAGAATGGTGACAGTGGTACATTGGTGTTAAATAGGCATCAATTGAAAGTATGGGTTCCAAAAAGTTTTTAGTATAATTATTAGTAATCGAAAGATTATACAGATTTTTTTTTTTTTTTTTCCTTTTTATCCAAAAAAATTACAAAAATTGAAGGAAAAAAAAAAAACCCATAAAGAGACATTTTTATTTTGGTTCCATAAATATTTATAGAAAATCCCATGTTTTTACATAAGAATTTTGTAAATCGTCTATTTTTAGAGAATTTTAAGAATTTAAAGCCTTTTTGTATACAGTATACAGACTTTGTATTTATAATATTTTGTGGAAGGGGAGAAAGTGATAGCTAAACTTATAAAATAGATGTATTACTTTGATTAGCTTTTATTACTTTAAAATAAAATAAGAATAAATTGTGTGAATACTTATACAATAGGTGAATATAAATAATTTTAGCTGGATAAAAGTAAAATATAATCGCAGATCTACATAAAAAATAATAAATTAAAACTCAAAACTATTGACTGGACCTAACTGCCTCAGGACTTAATACCTACCCATCTAGTCACTCCAATCTATATTTTGTGACAATAAACCACTTCATCATCATCATGAGTGGCACAACAGCCCCATGTTGGGCCAAGGCAGTCTGCCTTCTGACATATTTCAAGACGCTCTACAGTCATATCAGACAGGGACTTACGGTTTAAAGTGGATTCATAGATCACTTATGCAAAATTAACTGCTGTAGTGCGTAGGTAAAGGCGGGCAGATTGTAAATGGGCGTGGTTGGGTTGAGATACTATAGGCACTGGTTAGAGAACCCGCAGCTTTATTTACACACGCACAAACAACTCATACAATTAGAGACATACAATATTTAACACATTTAAAGACAGATAGTTATAGATTCGAGGAAGGACTCCACTTCGAGCTGGAACTCGCAGGATGCGTAAAGAAGTGCAGGGTTGCACTACATATTCTTCTTCTCGGAGTGAGAGACTCTAGGTTAACTAAAACATCTTTAGTTAACATAACATCGTTCCGCCGTACTTCCTCTTGGATGAATGGATCCAAATGACCATTTCTCCTGAACGCCACAGGGGGCGCTCTTGCGAGTGAGTAGGTATGGTTTGGTTTGGTTTGGTTTGTTGCTCTACAGTCATTTTGTGCACACTTTGGGCTAATTATACCAGGACCTACAGTTTAATGTGGATTCCAAACCTCACACAAACATCCATGCCACAGCCAGGATTCGACCCTGAGCGCTACCCAATTGGCCATCAAGCCTCTTGGGAGTGTGTAGGAGGAAGAACAGTTACACTGTTAAAAATTGGGCCCCTGCATTAATGAACTTCAATTGCGTAACTAAAAATATCCAAGAACTAAAAGTCTAATAGCCTAACATCCAAATGGCTGACAAAATAAGACAAAAAATAATAATAATAATCTTAATAATATTTCGTGTTGTAATGGATTCCTAGATATTATATAAGCTTGTCATAAAATGAAACCTAAATCTAAAATTGAAATTGCACGTCTTTTCAAAGGAGTGGCATAAATTGTTGGTAAAGAAACGCATCCAGAATAGCTGAATGTGCAATTTTTCAGCTTCAAAATAAATCAACTTCATTAATATTCTTTCACTATTATAAACTGCAAGCAAACACAAGGGGAAAAAACCCATTCATGCATATTCAAGCATATAAACCCTTCAAACACGAAACCCTATAAGGTTAAGAACACATTAAGGATAGAAACAGTAGCTCAATTTAAATGTAGTTGGTTGCAAAATTCCCAGTACAATATCAATCAACGACTACAACAGTTAATAGATTATTTTTTTTGAACGCAAATATTGTAATTGTTTCGAAATGTAACCATAAAGAAAGAATTTTCCAACAAACACGTTCATGAAAAAAATTTTTTTTTAGATATTTTAATGATTTTTTTTTTTTAATTTTAATTTTTTTTTTTTTTAAAATCATTTAAATTCTTTCTCGAAGAATTATTCTCAATTTATGAGTAAAAAAATTCTGTTTCACAATTTTATCATTAAAATACGATAGTCTGAAGCTCAAACGTAAAAATCGCATATTTCACAGCAGAACAATTTAAGTCGAGCCAATTTTTGCCAATATTTTAATTCAATTCATATACTAATATCCAATTATTTAAAACAAAATCTGGATTGAAATTTTAACAAAAAAACTAAATCACGCAATGGAAATATTATATAGTTAAAAACAATTTAGGAAATTTTGTTTTTAAAAGCTAATTGGTATTTATGAGCCTGATGGCCGAGAGACTAGTGCTCTGGCGCTCGGTGCCATATGATTCGAGTTCGAATCCCGGCTGTGCCATGGATATTTGTAGTGGTTCGGAATCCACTTTAAAACGTAGTTTCCAGTATAATATGACTGTTGGACTGACAGCCCTACCTCGAAAAAAAAACATCATGTCCAGAAATCTGCCAGCAGGCAGACGGCTTTGGCCCACCATGGGGCTGTTGCGCCATTGATGATGCTGATGATAATTGATAGTGATTGATTAATCGAGGGTCAAAAACTAAGTAAGTATATCGGATTTACAAATTTAAAAGCGGCCTGCTGGCCAATTGTCTAGGGGCTCTGGCCTTGGGTACCAAAGATTTAGGTTCGTATCCTGACGATAGCATGGATGCTTGTTAGTGGTTCGGAATCCCCGCTAAACTGTAAGTCCCGGTCTAATTAGCCTAAAGTGTGCAAACAAATGACAGTAGAGCGACAAACCAAATTTAAAAGAATTTAACACTCCGCACCAAAAATTAAATTTTTCAAAATTTGAAATGAATTAAATGTGGAACCACTTTATGTATTACCTAATAACATTTAATTCTATAGAACCGACAAAATGAACGATAGTCTCATTTCCATTCACTAAAATGGTTGTAATTTTTTTGCATGCTATAATTAATCCTCTCATTCAGAACAGCTTGCCTTGCTTCGGTCAGTAGGCTGAAACAAAGCGGACACACGCCTGACGACTCCTTTCTACGCTCTATTTCAAAAACGACGGCCAACAAAGGAAGGCTCTAAATCATAATGAGGATGATGTTAATAATAATTCTGAAGTGCTTAAGCACCTTGAAGACGATACCCTTCAGCACTTTTAAGGATTGATTAGATAACACTGAAACAATAGTCCAGACTGCTGTTCTCTGTGAACCTGTTCATCACGGTCAGTCTCTTCAATTCCATAGCTGTATGAAGATTTTGTTTGTTATCACTGGACATTATTAGAAACACGAATCAGTAAAGTTGGGGAAGTTGATTATGGTTCAAAATTTGAGGTATTAACATATATTGTAATTTATTATTGTCATTAAATTGGTCCATTGGGCAAAGGATATATCGGGTCGAATGATGTAAACATCTATTTCCGATATAGGAATGCTAACCGAATGCCTTCTGCAACATACATATTCTATACATTTCCACAAACAAAATTTAATGCAAGTTCTTTACTCAATGAATTCAGACATTTCAAAAATCGTCGGAATTCAATTTTAGCGTCTCACAAAACCAAGCGTAAGTAAAAACTAATGAATATTTCGAAGTGAAATTTCACACAGATGTCAAGAACAGTGCCAGCAACCTAAAAAGAAAAAAAAAAAAAAAAATTGAAATTCCATAAGCCCGGGAAATTTAAATTGAAAATTGGTTTTACTCTTTGGGCCCAGTAAAATACATGAATTATTGAAAGTTATTACCATATACATGAATTATTGAAAGCTAATATCATATACATGAATTATTGAAAGTTTGCCAATTATAAAATAATGTATCGTAATTGCGATTTAAAAGTAATAGTTATTGCTAAGTACAGCAAATGAAATTGAAAAAGAAAATTCCTGATAAATTCGTTAACATTTCGTGACCTGTCATACAAGTTTGGCAAGTCATTTTAAACTTTATGCAAATCAAATTCAACCGTCTCAAAATTAAAAAGTTTTATTTATAGTTTAGTGCTTGTACATGTAATACTACTGTGTCCAAAAAGTAAGACCAATTTTCAATTTAAAATTTTTTTTTTTCTTTCTTTTTAGGTTGCTGGCACTATCCTTGGCATCTGTGTGAAATTTCGCGTCAAAAATATTCATTGGTGTTTGAGTTACGCTTGGCTTTGTCAGACACTAAACGGCTCCGGCGATTTTTGAAATGTCTGAATGAATTTAGCAAAGAACTTGCATTCAATTTTGTTTGCGAAAACTTATAGAGTGTTGCAGAAGGCATTCGGTGAGCATTCCTGTATCGGAAAGAAATATAAAACTATATTCATATAACTTTTCAATTCAAACAGGGTTTCTTTTTCTATATTATTCTGTTATTTAACTGATTTTATATTCGAGGAGGGGAATACTATTACATATTTATATAGTGAAAGGTATATTCTTGAAATAAATGTTAAGAAACTAGTATAAATGACGAAATTTGAATATCTAAATAAGCTCGACCAAGGCTAAAATCGAAAGGTTTATTTAAACTTCCTGCACAGCTGGATTCAACATTTTTCTCCGTTTCCTTTAAAATTAGTCGTTGAAATAAAATAATCAATAAGTAAGTAAAAAAAAAAATCTGGAAAAGCCCGCAAACAGAAATTATGAGACAGTTACACCACTCTGGTGAAATATAGTGTCGTAAGAAATGAATTTGCTTTCGACTTCATTGATTGTGCATGATTATTTAGGGACTATTTCTGCCTGTCATCACGTCTCATTAATTCCGATTGAATAAATCCAAGATTTATTTTCTTCAGATCCGTTTACAACATTCAGTGAATTCGTGTTTAGATTTTTCTTTCTTAATACTTGACTACATACCAGTATTGTAAATTGATGTAAAACTGCAGGATTTTAATATTAGAGTTGAACGAATGACTTTGAAAAAAAATTAACGTTTTCAGTTTTAAAAATAATGTTTTAATTTAAAATTAAGGTTAAACAAATAAATGCATGATTTTTTTAAATTAGATTTTAATGTATTAAATATTCATTTTCTTAAAGTCATAGTTGCAACCAGAAGGGGGGTCGCTCTACAGTCACATTTTGTATTCTTAGGCTAATTATAGACTGGGACCAACGATTTAACGTGGATTCCCAACCACTCACAAACATCCATTCCACCGCCAGGATTCCAGTCTAATTTTTTTCTGTCAAAATTAAAAAGCTGATTTTATACTAGGGGAGGCGGATTCTGTTTTTCTTTGTTTTGTTGCACTACAGTCCTCTTGTGCACACTTTAGGCTAAATAGACCGGGGCCTACAGTTTAACGTGGATTCCGAACCACCAACAAACATCCATGCCACCGCCAGAATTCGAACCTGAAGTCTTTGGTACCAATGGCCAGAGCGCCAGCCAGTTGGCCATCAGGCCGCCTAGGAAAGGAGGAATAATGTTACGTATTTGTACAGTTGCCTGGTTATCCTAATTTTTTGTCTATATTATAAAGTGAAAATACTTCTTTAAATAAATGCGAATAAACAAGTATAAATGACAACATTTGAATGTCTAAACAAGCTCGCTCAAGGCTAAAATAGAAAGGATCTATTCAATCTTCCTGCACAGTTGGTTTCAACATTTTTCTCCATTTCCCTGTAAAATTATTCGCTGAAATAAAATAAGTAAAAAAACAGGAAATAAGTAAAAGAAAAGCCCCGCAAACAGAAATTATGAGACAGTTACACCACTCTGGTGAAATATAGTGTCGTAAGAAATGAATTCACTTTCGACTTCATTGATTGCGTATGATTATTTAGGGACTATTCTGCATGCCATCACGTCTTTTTAATCCTGATTGAATAAATCCGAGATTTATTTTCTTCAGATCCTTTTACAACATTCAGCGAATTTGTGTTTAGATTTTTCTTTCTTATGCTTGACTACGTATCAGTAAAAGTAAAGATTACAAAAATTATTATCGGTAATTTATACACAAAATTGTAAATTGGGGTAAAACTGTAAGATTTTAATATTAGCGTTAAAACGAATGATTTTGACAGAAAATTAACAATTTCAACCACAAAGATTATGTTCTAATTTAAGATTATCATCATCGGCGCAACAGCCCCATGGTGGGGCAAGGCCATCTGTCTACTGGTAGATTTCGAGACAGGAGATGTTTTCTTTTTACGGGATAGGGTTGTCAGCCCTACGGCAAATGCTCTACAATCATATTAGACCGGGACCTACGGTTTAAAGTGGATTCCGAACCACTACAAACAACGAAACCTGTGGCACCGAGAGCCTAGTCACTCGGCGGTCAGGCTCCAATTTAAAATTAAGGTTTGCGAATGTATTCATCATATTTTTTATTAGATTTTAATTTATTAGATATTCAATTTCTTAAAGCCATCTAATAGTTACAACCACAGGGAGTCGAAGTCGAGAATTTTTTTAAGGTTTGTCTCTATACGGTAATTTTCTGCACATTTTGGGCTAATTTGACCGGGACCTACAGTTTAACATGGATTCCAAACCACTCACACACCATGCCATCTCAAGTGGCATTCGTTCATTATTGTGAGAAATTCAAGCCGGGATTCATTTTATTCACGAAATCCATACTACCGCAAGTTTTCGAACCTGAAGCATGTGGTACTGAAGGTCAGAGAATTTTTGAAGAATTTTTCGCTAGATGAATTTTTGAAGGAGTCGGTTTAAAATCCGCCTTCCAGAACCTTTTTTTTTTTTTTTTTTTTGTATTTATTTATTTATTTATTTTTTTTTTTTAATAATTAAATATTCAAGATAAAACCAACGTTTTGAGAGAAAATTTTAAAGTTCAAGGTCATAAAGCAACAGATAGGTCTAGGCATAACAAGATTGCAATTCACCCTTCATACTGGCCCATCAATCTTCAAAAGCATCATCAATCTTCAAACAATTGAAAAATCATATACAATCTTAAGAACAGATAAATACAAAACTCTGATGATAAGCGATCAAATCTGATGGCCGGTAAGCACAGAAGGCAGATTTTTCTACGAATCTGAATAAAATCTGATTTCACCCTACAGAACTCTTTGCACGCGCCTGCTGGAACTGATCGGGATTATTAACCCAAAAACAACAAAGCCGTAACGCTTCGCATTTTCGCTCTACTGCAACATAGCCAAAACAGGCAGCTTTCACTGAATCTATGATAAGGCATTTTGCACAGCTCCGGGTGTTGCAAAGTCCTACAGTTCCACATATGCCATTTCATATCCGATTCAAAATGTTGAAGTGAAGGCTTAATAATAATAATCATCTTTCAATTATCTGCCAAGTTAATATCTTGATACTTTGTATGAGCTTTCTTTTAAAGTAAATAAAGGAAGCTCAACCAATGAAGTATGAAGGTCAAAGTATTTTTGCAGAGCTTGTTTCTGAGAACTGGAGAAATGTTTTTCGGATTACTATAACTAAGATTAACAAATTCTAACAATTAGAATATTAACAAACATTTTGAAAACAAAATCTGTTTATTTTTCATGTTTAATTCAATAAAATTTTTGCATAATTTAATTTTTTTTTTTGATTCATAAAACATACACATTATATTACATTGTCTTGTTATTGATTACAATTAACATTAACATTTATCATGCTACACCTGGATGACAAACTGATTATTTCCCTTATAACTAAACTATAGTAAATAATTTCAAATTTGTAAATGTTATAGCAAAGATTTCATTATTGAGATTAATTATCAAACTATGTCTTTTGTATATTCAAATGTGTGTTGTATAAATTACATATGAAATATTTTTCATATTACATATATATTTTCATATATACTAAATATATATATTAATACTGCATGTATTTGATCAAAATACATGTAACTAAATTACTTCCTTCTGAAATCAATGTGGATAAACTCTGTTTATTTTATTACAATCTGCAGCTTTCTTTACAGAAGTAGTGCAAATATTAAACACATAAACATAATGTATACAAAGCAATTTTCTTTTTATTTTTACTATATAATAATTTAAAAAGTTCAAAAGAATAAAAAAAATTTCAATGAATTAAAATACCAGAAAGCAATTTACATTTATTACATGTCTAATTAAATAAAAATAGCATATATTTTACATGAAACATTCATGTCATTGTCTAAAATGATTTTAAATGTTATTAAATAAATACAAAAAAATGACAGATAAATGTAACCATTTGTTGTACGTTTAGTTCTAACATTTTTATAGTATATTTTTTAAATATTTTTTTCTTTGCTATGGAAGCTTAAACAGTAATTTTTTTGTCAGTCGAAGCATGACTGAATTATTGTTGCTATTAAGCACTATTATTGTAAAGCACAATATATATTAATATCCCCATAAGAAAACAAACTGTTAATGAAGACAAATTTTACAATTTGCATGTAAGAATATCCAATAAGCTCACTTTAAAAATGTATAATCATTTAATTCAATAATTCGGCGTAGAAAATAATTAACGTAATAAAAAAATACTTTGAAAAAATTCAAAAACAAAAATTATAATCATAAATCATTAAATTATATAAAAATACAGTTCGGCTGCTATATTAATGTAATGCAGATATTTAAAAAAAAAAAAAAAGGAAAACTCTAACTACAAAAAGATAACAATTTCTTTAATTCTAAAATATTTTAAATGGAACAGCAATGAAAATATTCTAATAAATTAATTAAAATTCATTTAATAAGTATTCAAATAATTGAGAAATAAATAAATTATTAATAAATTAATCAATTTGATGCAGCCATCAAAACTTTTAATACAAACATTTAACTATATATATTTCTTTTGAATATTAGAATATATCAAAAAAATTTTTAAATTTGAGAGTAAATATATTTTTTAATACATTAATGAATTTTCTCCAGTTTATCAAATTATTTAACAAAAATTATTTCTTAGATTTTTTCATATAATTCAACTAATTTTGGCAGCTTTTTAATTGTTTTAATATATTCAGAAATCATAGAATAAAAAATTTCTCATTTAATGTAGTAGAAATATAATTATTTCAGGGTTGTCTATTTAAAATAAATATATATATATATGCTTTGAATTTTCATGTCAAAGATTTTGATATAATAAAAAGAAATATCTCAATAATTTAATAACAACTATGATTAGAACATAAAAGAAACACGATTTCGAATAAATAATTAATATATAATTGTCCACAATAATATTTGAAATTCATCATTAAATTTACTGTTTGGAATGATGAAAAATTAATTGTAAAATTTTTCACTTATCCCAATATATAAAGTTTATTTATTATTTTTTGAAAAATTGGTGCCATGATACAAAAATTTTTCTAATATATAAACGCTAATTTATATACTTTGAACGAATAATTATTACTAAATTTTAAAAAATGTATTTTTACTTTAAGTTAATCGCTAAAAAAAAAAAAATAACAAATAAAAATTTAAATGCAAAATTTTCTAAATTCACATTTTTTTTTTTTTTAATTGCAAAGATGAAAATTGCACGTGTTAAAAAAAAAAAAAAAATTTAATGTTTTTACCTGTCACTTGAACATGAGTAGGACTCCACATTTTTGTTAATCACTCAATGTAAAAATTCTTGTGAAACGGTAAACTAACAGAGATTCTTCCAAAGCATAACTCCACACTTATAAAAACAATATGATAGTCAAAGCAAGTGTACACAACTCATAAAGCCGTAAAACCTTTTAAAACTCAAGACATACTAAAAAGAAACTAAAACAAACCCCACGAGCAGAATTCAGAACATCCTTGTCAGTGAAATAAACACAGCTGAATTAAACATTCGACACGTATTGCCAGTTTCAGAAGTCGAACTTCGAATAAAACAAAAATAAAAAAACAAATATGATTCGTTCTTATTTAACTTTATTTTGTGAAAAAAAAGATTGCAAATTTATTTATTGATTTCAAAATATTATTTAAAATCAAAATTGTTCTTGGCATGAAAAAAGTGTTTATATTTTAGAATAGAATTCTTTTATAATACCCAATTCCTCGTAACTTTACCTGATCGTGTTGCCATGGTTTCCTTGTAAGTTTTTTATCAAATCTTGTCTTAGCGTCAGTAAGAAGTTTGTTTTTGAAGGTAAAGCGTGAAATTCAAAGAGGTAAAACAATTTAATCAATTTCTATGCCTTTCATTTCTGTATATTCTGTACAGTAAGTGATAAATATTTTTCTCTTTTCTATGATGAATTCTTTTTTTTTTTTTTTTTTTTTAATTTTAAGTTTCGAAAATAATTTCAGTCTTGTTAAAATGTTTCTGACTAAGATGTTTAAGATAAAAGAAAAAGAAAATTTTATATATTTTTAAAACTTATAATTTTTTAATTAATTCAAATTTTAAAAAATTTCAAATAGAATTTAGTAAAAAAGTAGTTGAACCCACACTATTGGTACTGTTTTTATAAATTCACATTTGGTACATTCAAGTACAAACCAAATTTGTCCTAATCGCAAAAAATAGGGGCCGTTGGAATTTGGCGCCTTTTTTGTCACCAAGTGGGTGAAAATCGCCAAATGTATTAACCAATGCATCTTCCAATACCTAATTTTCCACGATTGCATGGTTCGTTTCAATTCCTGGAATGTTCTAGAAGAATTAGAAAGCGTTAATTTTAATAACGATTCATTTCACTCGTTACCAGTTCATGCGGCTGTGGTTGTTTTTGTTCCTTGTGTGCTGACCAAAGTCTTTCCATTAGCCATGTCTGGTATTGAAGAATTTTATTTTGGAAAATCCATTTCTCAAAAATTAAAGGAAGGGTGCTACAAAAGGGACTTGGAATGCCAGGGTAAGTTGAAAATTTCGAATGGTGTATGTTTAAAGTTTCGATTGCTAAGAATGTCATACGTCCTAATTGTGAAAATGCTATAATTCCAACGATTACGAAAAATTAATCTGATTGTTATATATGGAGATGCAGAGCATAATTTAATGGTGTAGCACAAAATGTGAAAAGATCCATTCGTCAAAATTGGTGGTTCTTTCAATCAAAAAAGAGTTTATGATAATTATGTATGACTGGATTTGTAGGCGGACATAGCTGAGGAGATTGAAGGTGAGTTGAATATTGTGACTGATTGGAAGAATTTTGTAGAGAAATCAGAATGGATGTTTTTATGATAGAGAACATTATTCTGGGTGGTATGCAATTCAATACGACCTGCGAATTTAAAAAAGATTTCATCACCTGAGATAGTGCATTTTTTCTTAAAAATTCCTTCAATTTTTAGAATTGTTCTTCATTTTTTTCCATTAAAATTAATGAAATTTTCAGCATTTTTCTTTATTTTTTATTCATATTTTGCTTCGCGAAATTGAGCTATAGTGGTAGGGTTGCACTTCTCGTCAATTATAATCACACTCGTCATTTGGCGCACTTTGGCGAAAAACATTTTTGACGTCAAATCCCGACGGCCCCCTATTCTGGGATTTCATCCAATTTTCTCGATATCAAAAGGATCTAGTCGCATTGTCAAAATAATAATAATAATAAATAAACAAAAAATCTCGCCACCAAGAGTTTGGGTTGCACTGTATTTCAACCATTAGTGCACATATCGGGTTTATATTTGTGCTTTATTTATCTGTATTTTACTACGTTCATTTGTTAAATATTTCTTTAAGATTTTATTTGATTAGATCAATAAATCACTATTAAATGTAATTTTTAGCAATTTAATATGTATATATATATGCATGTGCGTGTGTGTTTTATTAATTTCTTTTAGGTTTTACAGATTTCCTGAACAACAAGTTATACAGTTTGCGTATAAAGAATACATGTAGTGACCTATGTTGCACAAATATTGTTCCTTCATTCCTTGTCAGTTCCACTTTGTTTTTGTGTTATGTTCTTTATATGTATATGTATATATATTATTCAGAGATTTTTTTTAATTCAGATATACAACTAAGAATTACCGTAAATATGCCTTTAATAAATCAAACTGTCAAGAAGATGACAAATACCCAAGGTATTTTTGCTTTTATCTTTTTAATGTTCTTTTTGATAAATACTTTTAAGCTCATAACAAAAACTAATCTTAGATTATAGAGTTTTACTAAAATAGCTTTAAATGTTTACTACTGCTAATTTTGTAAATTTTTGCTAAAATATTATATTTAATTAATTTTTAATTTGCAACTATAGAAATCTGCGCATAATTAAATTCATTTATTGGTAAAATCACAGAATAGGTGCCGTTGGAACTTTTTTGGAACGACAAAAATTTCTTGCGCCAATATCCGCCAAGTAATGGATTGAGATTTTAAGTGAAGTGAATTGCAAAACGTACAAGAAACCCGGATGACTATATTTGGAGACGTATCGCTCAGTTGGCGCCACAAAAAAAAAAAAGTTGCCAAATTCAACGGCCTCTATTTTTATGATTTGACCCATTTCAATTTATTCAAAAAATTTGAAAATTTATTCTGATTTATTATTATTTTAGAATAACGAAAAAATTTCTTCGAAAGATTTGCAAGGATAATCATTTGTACATGACTCCGTATTTGAATGATACATTATACTTACACTTCAAAGGTAAGTGTTCCAATAAAAATGTAAATTTTAATAATATTTTTAGCTTTCTAAAATAAGATGGTGTATTTTTTTTATACTTAAAAAGACCTATATGTATCAAAAGGAATTTTAATTTATTTATTAGAAGAAAAAAATTGTTTGCATTTCTAATCGATTTTAAAACTTCTTGCTAATTTTCGTTTAATTTTCAAAAAGTAAAAATCAAACATTCCCATTAATTGTCGCTTTAAAATGTTGTTTTGGGCACCTACCCTTTTATTCTTATAACATACTCAAGTTAGTAAGTGGGATCATTTATATTAATATCAATATATGTTCAAAGAATACGAAATCGTTTAGGTAAATGCTTGAATATTATTCGCGGGAAAAATATATGTATACGAAGATACTATTCTCATATCTCTTATAGTAATATAGTTTGAGATAAGCATTCTCATGTATTAAACTCCGTTTTTTTTTTCTCTTTGGCGAAAGCAAGATAAAATTGGTAACTGGGTTCATTGTAGAACTCAAACAACCATCTGGTTTAGGTTTTATTTTAGGAAATATTGTTGCCAACCATTGTAAAAATATTCGCGAAATTCGCAGACTGGGGGCCATTGCGATTTGGCTCAAAAATTCCTCCCTCCGATGCTCGCCAAGTAATGATTTGAAATTTTAAGATAAGTGAATTGAAAAAAAACAAAATCCGGATTACCACATTTGGAGACTTATCGCTCAGTTGAACCACAAAAAAGTTGCAAAAATCCCAAAGACTCTTATTTTTGCAATTTGGCCAAAACTTTTATTCCAAAATTTT
>BPLR01013044.1:0-89915 GCA_021605095.1 Caerostris extrusa
GACTGTATGATTTTTCACAAACTGAAATATATCAACCTATTAATTTGTGTAAAAGTAAAAAATTTTGATTTGTAGAAAGCAATTTGCTTTTTAAACCAATCTAAATGTGTATAAAATTAAAAAGTTGTAAATGAAATTGGTCTCTCTTTCTTTTTTCTAAAGCACACACACACATAGAAAATAACGAACGCCCAGGATTCTTCTTTACCTTTCATATAAAAATGAAAGGTGAAAAAGAGAATCCTGGGCGTTCTACTTTTTTTATACATACAAATCACCAACTTTGTGTGTGTAGAAAAAACCCCCCAGGATTTCGCTTTTTATATAAAATGAAAGACGAAAAAAGAATCATGGGGTTTTTATACACATAGATAATCAAACTTGGAGTGTAGAAAACTTGAAAATAGACCCCCAGGATTTGATTTCTCATATAAAACGAAAGGCGAAATCATGGTGTTTTTATACACATAGATAACCAAATTTGAGTGTAGAAAAATTAAAAAAATAGGATCTTGAAGCTTTATAAATATAGAAAAGCCAATCTTGGCGTATAGACAAAGCGCTACAGATTAGTAAACACAGAAAACTAACATATGTGTGGAATATTTATAAGAATCAATCTTGTCGCCTCCTTAAAACAAATTAAATTGAGGCCATTTTCTGTTTTTCAACATTTTTCAAAAGGGTCACGGTACTCATAAATTTTTTCGACCGACTGCACAATAATTCATTGTTTATAATCCGCAGTGACAATAAAAATAAAGCGATCTTGTATAATCCGCTGTTGATTTGTACCTTTTTACTTATTTTCTTTAACATAACTTTTTGCCAGTAAAATTCTGTTTTTCTTTTTTTTTTATATCCTAGATAGAGATAAGAGCTTTTTTACATCAAAATAATGCAATAAACTAGTACACGTCACATTGAAAATTTTGTAAATCGGAGAGATGAAATACAAACGAAAGATCTATGATAAAAATTTAAAATTATTTACTGGTCATATTTAATACTTGACTTACCCGGAAAAGGGTAATATTTAATTCAAATTTTTTTAGACAATTGTTTAGTTCAAATATTTTTTTTATGATTTTTAAGATCTCTGGTTGGGTGAATTAATACTAAAAATTTGTAATTTGTGTGAATTTGTAGGATAAATTAGCACTCATTTCAGCTTTTGCCCAGCCACACATGATTGACATTACAGATATACTTTATGCAATTTTGTTGGAAACAAGTATAGAGTTTGATGTTTATTTATTTAGCGTATCGTAAATTTACCATCTTTCACTTTTCCGGCCGACTACTACCGATGAGTTGTTAAACATAGTCATTTTATGCTGAAAATCGCACGTTTTTAATATTTATTCAGTCTCCAGTGTATAATTTTGCGTCAGCATAATTTTAATATTTTTTGTCAAGTACATTGAATATCACAGTTCATCATAGCATGGCACGGTATAATCTAAAAAATCCTGGTAACTAGCTTTATTTTATTATTCAAGAAATTTAATGAAAATAAGTGTGTAAATCGTATTATTATTACTTTTCAGAAAATTCCAATCTTGTGTAAACTGCTATAATAAAAATAGAAATTATTATAAGAAACTGTAATTAAATGAAATTAAAATAGACTTAATTTCTTTTCAATAATAATTAAAGTAATAAAAGCAGTTAATACTTTTATTTCCTACTTTATTATGTTTTTTTTTTTTTTTTAGATTAAAAAGGGGATAATGAAGTAGATTAAAAGTTTGGTAGACTTTCCATTATTGAATAGTTCTTTAAATTCATTTTCTTTTTAAATTAACATTAAGAGCTTTTTGCTTAAAATATCCTGTATATGATTTTATGAGTCAACCTATTTCTGATTACTTCAAAATTTTAAAAACATAGTGTTATATATTAATATTAAGAAAAATATCTTTTAACATTTTATAAAAAATCACTTAAAATTCCACTCTTGCTACTTGAAAGACTTAAAGCCTATCATCAAAGTTTTTGATAGAATAACAATAGAATCAATTGAAATTAAAATGTGGAAAAATAAATTAAACTCAAGAAATAATTCCTCAAAAGGAATCAATAAAAAAATAAATTTCATAATTTAATATATGATAATAATTTTGATGTATAAAATTTGATAATGAGCCAATTATATTCATAATGTAACAAATTTTTTCACATTTTCTAAGTATGACATTTAATTGTATGAAAATAAATTCAATTAAAAATAGTTTTCTTCAATTATTAAGTTGTGATATTAAATAATTATTTTAGATGTATTTTATTTTGTCACTTTTATACCTAATTTATGATATGTCATAAAAATTTTATGCATTCTATTAATTTGTAAAATTAATTTTTATTTTAGTTAATTTTTAAATAATTGTTGCTGATCTGAATTCCATTTCTAGTTTTTTGATTATATTTTTTAACTTTATTTCAACTAATTTTGTAGTCCAAATTATCTTTTGTAAAATTTACTTTTCAAATTATTTCCTCCCCCCTTCAAATGCTTCTTTCTATATTCAAATTCATGTATATATTCATGTATGTATTTAAACATGTGTATATCTAAGAGAATAGGTATTTGATTGAGTTAATGCTTTTTTTTAAAAATTATATTTGTTTAAGTCTGTGCTACATGAAATGTGTGAAAGCCTATGATGTGCATGTGTATTATGCATGTTTGAGTGAATGCATATGAATGTGTCTGTGATGGAGAAGTAGAAGGCTTTGAGTTTTTTTCTAGCATAAACAAAAAGCCAATTAATCAAAACATTCTTATGAATGTCTTCAATCTTCAAGAATGTAAGAAATTCATTTTCTAATAGTTATTCATTGAAAAAAAAAAATAGACTTGTGAAAAATGGAAATGGATTGATTAAAAGAATGGATTTTAAACAAAAACTGTCTATCTTCTCTTATGTTTGGAAGTAGTGAGTCACTTTTTAAATTTTTGTTAAAAGTATCAGAAAATTAAAAGGAAAAAATATTAAAGAATAAAAAAAAAAAATTTTGAAAAAAAGTTCATTGAAGATTTCATTTGATAATAATTGTAATATTAATAATATTAAAAAATTAAGCACACATATTAAAATGCTTCATCTTAAAGTTTAAAATTAACTTATTGTTAAATGGATGTAATATAGCTTAAGAGGCTATTTAATAAAAGAATAGGTGTTTATAAAGGTTATTTTTTAAAAGGTATAATTGATTTCAGAAAATGTATATATTATTATTTTTAACTACAGTAAAACAGATCTGCATTATAATAGTTAAAGCTGATAATTTTTGATACTCATTTTTATCAGTAAAATTTAAAATTTATTTGCAATTTAACTTTCATTATTTTGTTTTTCATTCCAAGAATTTGGCATTTTATTTAGAATTGGCTACATTTAAATTACATGTTAATTTTTCATTCATTTGCAAACATCCTCTGCTTTCTTGAAATTTCTACAATATATTTTTATAGCAAATTTTCATGATAAAAAGTGACGAGAAACTATGTGTTGGGAAAAAAATCTTTTTTTTTTTTTTTGATCTTGTAGCTTTTTTGTTTTTTATAATCTTATATAACATGACTGTATTATGTCGGTGTTCATTTCCTTATTTCAAAATTTCAAATCATGGGGAAAAAGTAATCTTGTTCTTCAGTGCTGTCAGCTAACATTCTTCTATTAGTTTATCTTTACCATATTAATGGCACATATAAGGGGTTTTTAATTTCATTGTTATTGCATTTTGCATATCACTTAAATTCATTATATTGAGGTATTTACTAATTTTTAAAGTAAATAAAATTTGTATACAATGAAGTTTTTACTTCTATACTGAGTAATTAAATACAGATAACTACAGATATATTATGATTCCTGTCACTTTATTTATTCATGAAATTATCAAATATGAATATTTTATATCAACTAAAATACCTTAAAAATTATTAGTAAGTAACTTGATTACCATCATAATGTAAAATGTTTAGTAAATTTTTTAAACAAAAATAGTAAAATTATAATATATTTTTTGTCATATATATTTATATATATTTGTAAAATGTATTGTATTTTATAATCAGCATAAATTTTATAAAATAACCTTTTTATATACATTAGTTTATATAATATGAATTTTATTTGCATTATAAGATTGATTATGAGGAATCTTATTGATGTATAAAATTATACTATTGAGTTATTTTCAAAACATCTGAATTTCTTTGAAATTGAATTGGGATCAACTACATCCAGTTAAAGTAGTATACTCTGTCTCTGGTGAAAACTTAAGTATTAGCAAATAATTATAAAAAGCAGTAATTTTTGGTTTATTTAGTTATAGGAGCTTTGGTTAAATTTTCCTATGTGGCATATGTCTTTAAATTATGCATTTGTTTGTAAAAAATTTGCAGAAATATAGGAGATTAAATTATGAGTAAGGAAAAAATCTATTATAACTGGGCAAAATTCTACAATCTTTGTTATTAGTAATGCAAAAGAATTATCTTGGCCTATATTTGAAACAGGTAAAATTGTAAAGTATGAATTCAGCAAACTATCACTTTATGTCATATTTCTGTTCATACTCTACCAATTTGTAAAATCCAATAGTTATAAATAAAATTACATTCTACTGAAAAAAATTCCAAGACATTTTCTTCATTAGCTGATAATTAAATATGGAAAAATAACTCAAGAGATCTCTTTATTATTAGAAATAAAAGTTAATAATCTAATTATTCACGTTCATTTTTATGAATTTGAATTTCTAGCCCCAAACTATTCCTTGAGATAATATCTTAGTTATTTCAAAACTAATTAAAATAAAAATTAAAAAAACTGCATTATTTAAAATTAAAAAAAAAAAAACAAACCCTTAGTAGTTTAAAATATAAATACCAGCACAAAATATAAATATTAAGCAAAAAATAAGAAAAATAAATGGTTCTACTTATTTCTTAGTTCATCAATTTTACTGTAGCAGTTCATTTGATTTCACCAATGCTTTAATTGCACAAAAGCACGAATATTTTAAAATGCGTTCTAAACTCAGAAGGAAAATACAATAAGATAAAAACTTAACCCTTTTCTACTAAAAAAACCATGAATATAACAAAATAACCAATGCAACCTAAAATCTATGATTTTTTTTTTTTGTCTCTTTTTTTTTAAGTATTCTGTGTTGATTTCTTTTGTTCCACAATATTAGGCTAAAAGATGAAATGTTTGTTAACAAATTGAAAGAAGACTAATTACTACCTGAGTCCAATATTCCATAGCTTCTTTTATGCACATATATGCATACTTTTACAGGCATGTGTGTGTATGTTTGCTCGTTTGTATGCAAATATGAGGAATAGTCAAATAAAAAACTTAAATGTTTCAGAAAATTTCGAAATTTTTTTGACACTTTCTTGTAAGTTATTAATATGGTTGATTGTAATGCAAGGAGATGGCAAAAGACAGTAGAGAAACAAGTGTCTTTCTAATACAAGTGTAAATATCGTGGAGAAATATACAAAAAAAAATAAGCAGCATTGCATTACATTTTGGTAGTTATTGAAATCTAGTGAAATTTATTTTTTTTAATGAAAGTCCAGTAGAGTGATAAGTATCACAGCCGCAAATCTGTAAGTCAAATAGAAAAAAATCGCAAATAGTATGGTATTTGTTAAAGACATTTCTCGTCCTAATACAACACGTTGAGCTATGACATCGGAGCATTTTTGCTGTTGTTAAAGCATTAAAGTGACTATGGATGAAATACAGCAAATGGGAGTTTAGTTTGGTTGAAGAAGTCTGCCTTGTGGTGCATGACCGATTGCACAGCCAACCAAAATATTTCTTTTTACTAGTAAAAATGGACATTTTCTAAGTATACAGAATGTTGCAGTTCTGGGTGATTAGATGGAAAAATTATGGTCGTGTATTTTTCATTTTTTTAATAAATTATTTTTAAAATCTTTTTTGGGAAAGCATTGAAAGGGAGGGCTTCCATTTGACTGATTCTTGTGTGTTTGCCAGTATGTATATGATATAGTTCCTCCATTTGTCTATATGTATATGTCACACTTATTTAGATACACATATGTTTAAATTCTTACATAAATATAGATGTATACATAACTTTACTTATAAAAATAATACATATACATATAAAAAATTTGTCATAGGTAAGTTGAATTGTAAAACTGTAAGGAAGAAAATTTGATGTCATGCATTCAAATTCTAGCTGGTGAATTTAAGCGTTAATCTCTATTTTATTTCATAATATGTTTCTGTGCTTTTATATGTTGCATTTATATTTAGTATAAAATTAAATTTGTCTTGGTTAATACTCTAAATAAATTATAACAAATTCATGGATTCTTTAACAATTAGGAATTTGAATTCATTTACAATCGACTGAGGATAACTTGTATTAAATTATGTTTAAATTTAGATTCTAGTTTTATTGTATATATTCGTAAAAGTTTTTATCTTTTATTTCATTTTTTTTTTTTTAATTTATGAAGATTAATTGTGGTTGAATTAGCTAATTTGGTTGATGTAGTATAGGAGCACACTGAGTATAAAATTACACCACTAACTTGATTTGGTGATGTTTAAAAAAAAAAAAAAAAAAATAGATAATGATAAAAAACGTGCTATTTTCAGACCTATGTAATTCATTTTTGAAACTTAATATTTGTATGTTCCAATTCTGTTTATTTGTGTTTGCAAAATACTTTTATTATTTACTGTCTAAAACCAAATTGGCAACTTCAGCAAATCATGGATTTTTTAGAATGCTCATAAAATAATTATGATATGAAATTAAAATTAGTTTCCATCGTGTGGCTATTAATTTTTTTTTTGCTTCGATTCTTTGAAGTTATCTTTTGTTTTATGTTGGAGCAGTAATTTATACAAACACATATATAATATTTCAAATTTTAAAAAATTGCATAATTTTTTCATTGCCATATTTTTCATCAATTTAAAAATATTAAAACTAGTTGCATAAATGTAAGACAGCAAATGATTGTTTAATTTTATCAATTTAGGAAAGTTAAAGGAATGTAATTGGTATATTTCATTTAGGTTTGCATGAAAGGTTGAAATTTTGATAAAGGAATTTTTACTGAATTGATATAAAACTGCTGATGATTAATCATATAAGTTATTAGAATATATGGCTATTTATTTATGAGGATTGAACTGCTGTTGAGATAAAAACAACATTAATGAAATTTTTAAAATATTCAAATTGCTATGTTTGCACATTTTAATTAAATGAGTATTTATTTTACATTTACATTCCTTTAACAATTCTTAAACTCTTGTTTTTCATTCTGTAATGTTTTCTTTTTTAGTATACATTTAGTTTTTCTATACTATTTTTCTCAACCTATAACAATTGTTTGCAATTGTATGTTCCAATTCTGTTTATTTGTGTTTGCAAAACTAATTTTAATTGGTGATTTCAAAGTCACTTTGTCTGAAAACTTCTAAAATTACCTAAATTAGTATTCTCTCTTATGATACTACATCTGTTCCAACTTTATAAAATATTTATTAATTTTTCTTGTTTGATTATTTTTTAAATAACATATTACTATCTTATGTTATCTTATCCTCCTTTTACTTTTAAATAATTTTTCTTTATGAAAAGATCCTTATGCAATTAATTGCTTTTACTGAAATTTCTAGAATCTATACAATAATTTTAAATCAAAATTCTTTATAAACTTCATGTATCATTTCTTTGCCAATGTCTATTTTTTTATTGGGTAAAAGCTTTGGTGTTATTATATGAGAAAAATTATAAAAATTTAATTTATCCTTTTTTTTTTTGAGAATCATCTATTTTTTATTATAAATAATAGTAGCAATTATGCATTTTATCAAACATTTTTTTTTTCTTTAGATATCTTCAGAGTTTGCATGAAAGTGTTAATTGCTGAAACTTAGTAACTTTGATGAAATTGTGTTTGTGTGTGTGTCACTCATTATTGTGTTTTTAACTTATTCTCCATCAAATAATATATACTTTTCTGTTTAAGTTAATTTTTAGATGAAAGTGGTTTAAACATAAATAATTAACACTTTTATCATATGAAGTTTAATAAATATTTTTTTTGTTAGAGTAAGCTTTTTATTATTCATATACAAATTTAATTCTACCTTACGCAAAAAAAAAAATGCATCCTATGAACTTTTTATAATTTTTAAGGTATTATGTATTTTATTTCAGTATTTAATCAGGTATGTAAGAAAATCTTTTAACTGTCTGTAGTGTATGTATGTATCTATACATTCACAACCTTGTAATTTTTTTAAAGCTTCATTTTGTATGTAGTTAAAATGACGAATAAGAAATTTTAGTATCTATCTAAGAAAATTTAGTGTAAGCTATTTATTACATTCTTTATCACTTTTAGCATAAATGACTAACTATCGAGATTACAATGATTGCAAGAAATCAGTCTTTTAATAAAACAATTACCATGTTACTTATACAAACATCAAAAGACAATTGCATTTAGTTTATTCTAGAATCATATTTTTTTGGCTTAGTATATTTAAAGATCTATATTTGTTTAAGACATATTTTTAAAATATTTTTATCCTTTTTTGACACATAAATACCCCAGACAAAATAGTACAAAATTAACATTTATTGCAGCCTATACTAAAGAGCACATATTTGAAATGCATATTTCGTATGTATACAGAATGTAGCATAAAGCCATTGAGAAACATTGAATGTATAAAAAGCTTTGAGATCAGTGTGCATAATTCATGTATAAAGTTGAAAATTGCCTGCAAATGTGATATCACAAGCTGACAAAAAGAGGTTGTAGTGTTTGACTGAGATTACAGCTACAAAGTTGCAGAGATAGCTGTATTTTTTTTATTTTTTATTTTAGTGTAGAGTATCTGTTGTAAGTTTAATGCATAAGCAATTTTGTTTGTTTGAATTAGCTATTTCTAGACATAAAATGCTGACTGAAAGATGGTTGACATGCAAGGTACATATTAATGCTCAACCATGTGTATCTATTTTCGATTGCACCTTGCATTTAGAGCTGTGTCGTGTAGAATTATTTAGCTGTTTTCCCCAGCAATGACCTTGGCTGATATTAACCATAAGCAGGAGAAATTCCAATGTGTTTAAAAATTGATTGGCATTATGTAGTATGATCAGAAAAATCACTCTTCTGCTTGTAATACAATGCATCTCCTTACACCATCTAGATGTCCAAAGGGGCAATTTGATGTTTTGAGGGGGCATTTGGTGACTGATTTTGGTTATTGGGCCAAGTCTACACTTGAATGAATGTTACCCACATTTTATATTTTTTACGTCGCCCCTTATGTGTACTTTATACATGGAGAGGGACTTTTTGCTGAACCTGTGTACCAATATGACAGCTGTACCTTTTAATCCAGATGTGTTCAGGACTGGTTTGCCGAACATAAATTGATGTCCCACACCTCATTTGTCTGATCTCAATGTTATTGCAAAAATTTGAGATGCTTTAGAATTTGCTGTCTAGAGGAGTATTTCGCATCTGCAGTCACTATCGAAATTGATGGCTAGATTAATTGAGGAATGGGCAAAAATCTCTTTAGACATTAAGTGAACTGTTTTCAAGGGACATGGTGATGCAACCATATATTAAGTTGAATAAAACCTAATTTTGTAATATTTTTATCCTGGGTATTTAAGTGATATAGATTTAAATTATTTAGTGATTATGATTAATTTTTTAAAACTATTTTTCATATGTTTTCTTCAAGATTAATCTCTGATCCTTAACAAAAAGCATTTGGAGATTTTGACAATATTGCTACATTATAAATATTTTTTGGGATACTTATTTAATAATTTTTTTGCTATTCATCTAATAATTTTTGATTTAATAGAAGATATATTTGATAATTTTGTATTGCTATATAAAAGGACTTACATTAATACATGAACGTAAATTACAATTGTTACAACCTAATTTAATCCTGATATTTTTTATGTGTGTGATTCAAATTATGATATACTCATAGGAAACATTCAATTATCTCTAAATAAATAGAAAAAAATTGGAAATGTAGACAGATAAACTATACTTTCATAATATCATTGTCTAGTTAATAAAAGAAAATAAATTCAGCTCTAATTATTAACTTATAACTGTAAACTTTTTTTCTTAAGTGAAGTATACTATGTCATCTAATCATGTAGAATAGTTATATACTTACACATGTAGTGATGCGTCTGAATAATCAGAATTTGACTGACTCTTATTTATTTTGGATTTTTCTGTAAAAAATAATATATTTTAAAAATGCAAAGAAAAAAATCCAAACTGTTAAGGAGGGTTTTAAATGTTTTTAATTAGTTAAGTTAAAATGAAGATGCATTAATTATATGTATTGAATGTGAGGAAAATTTGATATGGTGTTTGTTTGAGAGAAAAGATTCCTTTTTCAGTGCTTTCTTTCTTTCTTTCTTCCTTTTTTAAAAATTGTATCCTTTAAATTGTCACATTTCTTTATAACTATTTAACTTTATAAGTAACTATTTTTCTTCTAAGTAACTATTTGTCAAATGGTTACTTAGCATTGCTTCTCTTAATATAATCTATTAATGTTTAACATAATCTATTTTAATTATTATTATAGTTAACATACATGTATATTAATGTTAACTAATTATATTTGAACCTATTTTTAAAATTGTATTTCTTTTATTAACCAATAAGAAAATATCTTTTATTAATATCCTAAATTTGTTTTTATACTTGATCAGTATTCATTTTTTTCTAATCTATTGATTTGTCATTCTTTTTCTACCGAATAATATATTAGGAGAATTATTAGGACACAAAACATTATCAGAATCCATCTGTAAGTGTTCAAATCATTTGTTTCTAAAAAATATAGTAGAATTGCCAGTTTTGTTAATTAATAAGAATATTGATTTCAACAAAATATATTTCATTATAAAACAATTATAGAATTATTGTGATACTATTAACTTTTTATTCTATGAAATAATTTAATTCATGTTGTTTTTTAATTTAAATTAAGTACTGCAATTTTAATATCACAAAAACCAAATTCTGAAGGATATATTTAAAATTGAGAAATGTCTTTATTAGCTTTAAAATATTCAAAATGTTGGTTAAATTTTAAGGTTCAATTATTATGAAAAGAAAGGTAGGATAAATATTTAACTGATATTATGCTTATTTTATTCTTTTAAACCATTTTTAATCTTTTCTTAATTAAAAAAAATTATTTGAGATATGGTTAAATTATATTTTATTGATACCTATTTATTTTTCTAATCTTAAGAATTTTTTATTTAAGCAAATTTTCTGATATTTTCAGCTGTTAAGCGACTGATGAAAGAAGCTGAGGAATTACAATGCCCAACAGAAGAGTATTATGCTCGACCAATCGAAGTAAATATTTTTAGTACAATGGAATTACATTTTTAAAAATTTAGACTAAAATCTGTATTAATTCCATTAGTTTTTGTTTATATAATTGTTTTTTGAAGAATGTATTATAAAAGAACATTGTAAAGGTTTATTTCATCATGAAATAGTGTCAAAGTATAAAATTATGTTGTAGTACCTCTTAATGATGGTGGTGGAAGTTGTTGACCGTTAGAAATTTTTCATCATAATTGTCCCTAACTTGTTACAGCTGTTCTTTAAAGGAGACAAAAATATAAAAATTACAAGAAAGAATATGTCCTATATTTGATCATTATCAATAAAACATGAAAAATAAAAGTATTATATAAATTTGATGAGATAAAGGAAGACTAATTTCATAATTATATAATCAGGTTTTATAAAAACAGAAGATTTATTTGTAATATTACAAAAGTTGTAAATAATATTTTGAATAAGAAATACTTCATTTTTGAGGATTGTACACTTTATTATAGTTGAATGTAACTTCTCAAGATTAAAAGATGTAAAGCATCAATTTAATTATAGAAATTCTGTGATATGGCTTATAGTTCTTAGTTATATAAAAAGTTAATCATTATCAAATTATTAAAAAATGACTTCAAAGTGGCAACTTATTTTGTTACTACTCTATAGTCAAATGTCAATTTTATAGTCAATTTTTTTGTTGATTTCATTTTGATACCACTGTACATTAAGAGAAAAATTTAGAATTTACTGATTTCTAAATACATCACCATTAAACAAACTAACATAATAAAAGTTAATTATGGTTGAATTTTATTAATTTCTATTTGTTAGTTATTATTATGGTTAAATGAGGTGGGTTAAGTTATATACTTGATATAATAATCAAAAGCATGTACTTTGTTTATTACCTCAGAAAAAAGTTTATTTTAACTTTTGATAAAGTTATGGCATTATTACATTTAATTGGTCTTAAATATGTTTTACTTTACTACTTTTTATATGTTTTCACTATACTTCTTCCTAATTTGAAAAAAAAATGTTGAAATAGTCAGTTTTTCAGTCAAAATAACTGAATAATTGAAAATGTAGTTGTTCTATTCATATGCTAGGTTTAATTTTGTGGTAATTTTTTTTTTGCTTGATAATTTTTCTCCAAATTTAGTTGAAATAACATTATCTTTTAGGATAATCTTTTTGAGTGGCATTTTACATTTAGAGGTCCCAGAAACAGTGAATTTGAAGGTGGTGTTTATCATGGAAGAATAACGCTTCCTCCTGATTATCCAATGAAACCACCTAGCATTATGATGTTAACTGTATGTATAAATATTTGCTACTTGTATTTATTTAATAACTGATTATTAATAAAAGTTAATAGAAAAAATTATTTAGAAGTGTTTTACAAAATAGCATTTTATATATTTCATAAATTTCTAGCTGCTAAGATAATTTTTATAGTAAATCCTCTTGATAAATTCAGTGATGCACTTATTATTAAAAATCATTCAATATGTTTTCTATTGATGTTTTTATTATTTAACATAGTTTATTTTTTCATTCAAATGAATTTATCAATTTTTATTTTAGTTCAAAAAGTCACTGAAAATAATTTGGTGTTCAAAATTAAAAGATTTTTCATATTTTACCAATTTTCTTAAAATGTACTTGCATGAAAGGTAAATCTAATGCTTTTCAAACAAAAGATACAAATCTTTAATATGTAAGCGTATTTGAGAGTGTGGTAGTGTATGTTGAGAAACGTACTTTTAGAAGTACACAAGGCAATTTCCATATATCTAACTAAAATTTGCATTTTTTCCCAACATTTGATGCTGAAGTTATAGAAGAGGGTGGGGAGACTGTAAGCAGGACAGTTTCAAGTGCAGATTGCTGGATATTGAGATATAATGCCCAACATGTCCAACTTCTGGAAACAACATTCCAATTCTAACTTACTTTTTTAATCATTGCTAATAGAATTATTAATTGGATTACTTCTGTACATTTAGTGATGTTAGCATAAAAAAATTTCCTATTTCAATATTTTGTCTAAGTTTCATTGGTAACACTGAGTACTGTATTCTACATTTTCATAGCATTGTTTACAATATTTTGATATTGAAGTTAAGATATGTTTGCCTTATATAAAAATTATTTAAAGATTCTATTTTCTTTTTAATTTTAAGTCATTTTATTTCATTGTAATCATTTTAGATTTTCTACGTTTTATTAATTTTATCACAGCACCTTTTGTTATATTTAGTTTTATTAGTTCCTGTAGTAATTAAAATTGTTTGATCTTTATAGCCAAATGGAAGATTTGAAATAAATAAGAAAATCTGTTTAAGTATATCAGGTTATCATCCTGAAACGTGGCAACCATCATGGTCAAGTAAGCTTTCTTTTTCTTTCTCCAAATCTTGCTTTTATAATAATTTAAAGGGAAAAAAACTAATGCAGAATTTGATAACTAAATGAATTATAATTGTTTCTATTTATAATATAAAATGTTATTATAATATGATCCATGAATAAAATGTGCATTTAATTTGGCATGATATATGATGATTAGTTAGAATTTAATGAAATGGCAGACTTTAACTACAATTTAAATGTTGAGTAAAAAATATGATAGTTTTTGATGAGTTAATATTTTTATTGAATGTGGTATACTGCTTTATTTGAAATCTCATATTCATATTTGATATTTAAATTTGAACTTTTCTGAAAGTAACCAAGATTTCTTGATTTCATAGAAACTTTCTGTGATATTTTTAAATATATCTCAACATGCTATTCTGTTTTTAGTTTGTGCTAAAGCAAAATAAATATCACAACACCAAATAAGTAATAACATGAAATTGGTAAATTAAATCTCAATGCTGTCATTTTTAATGAACTTCATATTATATGTGATCCCATGACAAAAGATATATATTACTTTAGATATTAAGATATATTTTTGATTATAAAGATATATTTACTGCCCAGGCCTTCATAATGAGTAATTTTTTTTTGTTATAGTTAGGACTGCATTACTTGCCATTATTGGCTTTTCTTCCCACTCATGGAAATGGAGCTATTGGTTCATTAGACTATACTCCTGAAGAAAGAAAGCAGTTGGCTTTAAAGTAAGAAACTTTTCAATGTAGTAGATATTTATTAAAATTCAATTTTTAAAATATTCTGTTTAGTTAATACTTGTTATTCATGTGCTTATTAAATCATTTTTTATACTTTATTTACTTTACTTGTTTTATACTTAATCAAACTTTAAATAAATTACTTGTTTTAACTTTTAAAAACTTTTTATAAATTACTTGTTTTATAATTAAATCATTTTCTCCTTGAAATGAATTTTCAAGAGTTTGAAATCTATTTCAGTTAGTTATTATTTGATTACTTTTGTTTGAATAGGAAGTTTATTTTTTAATCTCTTGAACACCAAACTATTTTCTTATAAATAAACATATAAAGGATGTTATTATATCTTTGAAAGTTAAACAAAATGTATATTATATATTTAATGCTCTCTTTTCTGATATATAGCTCTTTAGATAATTACTCTAGACTACTTATCTGAGCATGATTAGTTTTTTAGAATGCAATAGTACATAACTGGAAATATACCAAGCCTTTTTATTATCTACTATGGAGGACTGAAGAGCTGTACTTTAGTAAATCATCATTGTTTTCTTTATTGATATATCTTTTCGTAGTAAACAGTTGCATTACTTGTGAAGAAAAGTATGAAAACATATGCTTGGATTTTCTTAAGAATGCAATTATGGCAATCAATAATTTTCGTATGAAAAAAAAAAAAAAAAATTCATTCTATCATTTTGAATGGTTTTGTTAAAAGATAAAGATCTGACTTGTACCAATATCTTTCGAAGGCAATGAACCATAAAATATGAAGGTCTAAGGTTGGTTTTAAAGAAGGTTTCATGGTCTAATTGATGAAAATAGTATATGCAATTATTTTGCTAAGTCATACTGTATCATCTCGAAATATTAATGCATAGAATTTTATGGAAAAAAGGCGTTTTTAAAAATTTGGTTGCTATATTGCACTTTTTGTATATCTCGCTTTTTTTTTTTTTTTTTTTCACCTCCTGACAGCAATATAATTAAAAGATACTGTACTATGTTTGTATTGTCAAGTAAAATTTGCATTTATTTTCACTTGAAAATGATTTGAGAGCTTAAAGTTCATCTTGTTGTTCTTAATATTTAAGCTTTTTCTACCGATGTGCAGAAAAAAGTTAAAATACATAAATGTGAGGGTTCCATCTCAATGGTGGCATGTACTGCATTCCCTATTTTGAAAAATGTTGATTTTAGTAGAATATTGATAATTTTGTATAGTGGCTTGCATCAACATATATGATATTATATGTTCATCTATAATTTACAACTCATGAATCAGATGGAAAGTCATCAATTTAATAAATTTTCTAGGAAAAAAACTCCCATTTAATTCTCAAGAAACCATTACTCCTGAAATGTTAATTAAATTCTCTGTGTCAGTTCCTTCACTTTAAATAATAGAATTTTGTTATTTACTTACACTGAGTGTCATATTACTTGTACATCATGGCATACTTTATTTTCCTATCATATTTATTCATACATGTATATAAACTTTCAGACATACGCATTCTTATACAAACACATGTGTGTGTATATATATACATAAAATTCATGTATGTACACACAATCATACATATGCATATTTCTAAGAACACATAATATGCCCACACATGTGCATATTTATACATGCATGCACATATAAATACATACATATATACACAAACATATACAATTTATGTCAAATCTATTGTCTCCTTTAATGTATTCCCCATTGGTGCTCATACATTGACCTATTCTTATTTTCCACATGTCGAAAGCATGTTTCAGTCCTTTTAATAATCAATGTTGGTAGTTTCAGAAATCATTCGAGCATTTTGTTGGTTCTGATACAACTTTGAGTGAATCTTTTCAGCCACATAATCATTCACGTACGAGTCATACAGCATTCTCTATAAGCTTAAGTATATATCTGTCAACACTACTTGAACTTTTTGTTCAATTTCACTAACAATTTCAAATTCATATGCTGTTTAATTTCAGAATTTAACATTTTAAGGGCAAAGTTGAAATGCAAGCTCATTTAATAACAATCTGAAGGTTTGATAGTGATGAGGTTTGCTTTGCATGTTCAAACCTGACCAAGGTCATCATTCCCAGATTGTGATTTGATTCTCCTTGCATTCAAATTGAGCTATAAAACCAGTTCCATTAATTTATAGATAGACCTTGTGTGTGTGTATGTTTGTATTGTTTGAGTATATGTATATCTATTCGAATATGTATGTGTTTGTACATAATGTATGCATGCTTGGATATGCGAGTATATATTCAGGAATGTATATGCAGTGTATATTTCTGTATGCATAAATGTATAAGAAAAGCACACTGTGTATATGTAAAAGAACAAGCATATGTGCATTTTTATGTATAATGGATATATGTTCTTATATATATATTTGTTTGTGTCTGAATGTATGTGCATATCTATGCAAGTTTTTTTTGCAAGTATGTGCAAGTTTTGTGTATAGATATAAACATATATGTTTGCATATCTATATGCATTTACATTTATACATTATGTATGAATGCATTTTGTTAATATATAAATTTGTGATTATATCTGTTGATGTATGCATGTTTGTTTATGACTTTATAAAGCATATTTTTATGTAATCTATAAAACTGTATGAATATGTATTGTGTATGCTTCTGAATTTTTATGTGTATTTGCACATATTATATATATATTATATGCAATTGCTTGAATATGTGTTTGAAGGCCTATATGTTTGTATGAATATATATATATATATATATATATGTATACACACACACAAACATACTTGCAGACATGTGGACAATAATACATATACATGTAATCATATTATTATATGCATGAATGTATATATAAATATGCATACTCTCATAAACATATCAATAGACAGGTATACATATTAATGGATGCACATAAATACATACTTACATGCAGATACACAGACAGGCATGCATGCATGCATACAGACATACATATATAAACACACATGTACAAATAGACAAAAGCACATAGATATTCATCGATAGACATATTCGTAAAGACATCTATATATACCCAAGCATATAGATAACACATGTATGCATTAAGACCCCCAGACTTTGATTACACATACAACTTACATATACATGTGCACATTCATTTTTAACTATATATACTCATCTAAACATGCATACATGGAAATGTGTATACATAACTGGATATGTGTATATTACACTTATAAACTTACATGTAGGTACATATGAACATACATATACTCACACACAAACATGTATACATGTACACATACATACTTATGTATATAAATACATGCTTACTTATGTAGATATAAATATTCAGATGTATATATAATCATATGTTTTTACATATATACTCGTATATAAATAAAACCCTAATTTTCAGGGAGATAAATTTGAAATTTGCAAAAAGATTAAGTGCAAATACAAAAGGGTGAATTTGAACTACCAAACCTGTATATGTATCCATTTCTCATTCCTATTCATGACTAGCCTCAGTAATGTCTGCTCTTTCCTAGATTATCCAAGACATTTTGAGGCAAATTTGCCACTGCTGTTTCCTCAAATAAAGACTTTTTCAAAAACAACAATAAATTACTCTTTGTGATGTGTTTCCCAATGCAGTGTCTATGGGATTGAAGTAGAGCAATTTTGCAGATCACTCCATTTATTGTATCCTTTGACTTTCCAAAAAATTTGTCAACATACTCTGCAAAATGACAGCATTGTTATTGATAATGATGAATATTTTGATAGCGCCACAAAACTTATATACAAGAAGCACTATAATAACCTGGCAATAAGTTAGTTCTTCCATTCTTTTGTTTGAAGAGTATGTACAAGTTCTTTATCATAAAACATTAACAAATATGAATATTTATATGTTTCTTTTTATAAACCAAAAACATACCATTTAGCATGTGTATTTTTATTCATTCAGTCTTAAGTTTTAAGAATTTCTTAATTTGTATTTCAGATCACAAAACTGGAAGTGTTCAGAATGTGGTAGCATAAAGGATTGCTTAAAAAACCCTGAAACTGAATCACCGAAAAAGTGTAATGACCAGAATGAGGACATATTAACTGAATCTAAAGTAAGCTTATAATTATTTTATTTTAAAAGTTCATCTTGAAGTTTATTCTTTTGAGAAACAAATTTTTTTAATCCACTTTGAAGAAATTTCTTAATATTCATTTTCCTTTTATAAATATTACAATGCTTAATTACATACATTTCTGTATATAATCTGCAGAACAGCATAACTAACCATACCAGCTACCCAACCTTAACAGCATAATATTACGGCATAATTTTGGCCCAAAATAATATATATAATCCTTGTATAATAAAAAACTTATATAATCCTTTGGTAGTTTTTGGGCTGTTATTTGATTTACCATATACCAATTAAGTTTTGTTTCTGCCTATGACATACAACTAGCAACGCGTTTTAAGTATTAAAAAGACATTTTTATGGCAACAATTATATAAAAAAATATTATGTTGTATGTGGATAAAAAGATTTCATATAATCTGTTGACGATTTGTGCTTGTTCTTTAATATCGTGTGTGCCAGTTAAGTTTTTGTTTAAATTATTTTCAGTGCTGAGAATTTTCAATGCAAGAATTATATCAAGAATTATGTTAGGAGTGAAAGATAATGGAAAGTGGGAAGAAGATGTGCATTTAATGATTATAATGAAAACAAAAGATGTGATGATTTTAAATATATATTTTGTGATATAAATCTTGATCAGTATCACATTTCATTATTAATCCAGTCTTATGTTAAGTGTTCTTAATCGTCTATAATTTTATTCCAAATCTTTTTCATCCACCAACACACATATTGCATTTTGCCATTTACGTAGAAGTTCTGTTACAATTAATATTACACAGCTGTTATATTTCTTATCTATGTTTACTTACTTATCCTCTTTGTGCCCAGTGGCACATTAGGCCCTTTGCTTATAACACTATCTCAACCGCAGCAGATTTTACTTCTGATCAGCTTGCCTACCTTGCCTGGTTCCTCTCATTTCTGCCATTCTCCTCTATGTTAACATGGGTCTTTATTTTTTTCTTTTACTTTCCAGTACCCATGTTAATGCTGCTGGGATTTTAGCTAAGAGCATTCTTAGTATATAGCCAATCCACTTCCACCTTCTTTTTTGATGTTTTTGTGAGCAGTTCCTGCTTTTCCTAAATATAAACATCTAACTTTGATTTTGTTTCTAGCTAATATATTTTTAAAATTTTTCTGAAGTGTTTATTTTGCCAACTGTTTAATTTTATATTTTGTTGTTTGGTTATTTTTCACATTTTGGTTCCATATAAAAATATGTTTTTTTACCATTGAATTTAATGTCTGTTTTTTTAAGCTTCAGAAATGCTTCAACTATAGAAATCCTTTAAATGAGGTAACTATTTGTCTTAGGATGCAGTTGACAATAAACACATTTTGAAAAGAATTTTTAAATCATTCTGTGGATTTGTATGTTACAATTGGTTTGAAAGTGTTTCCTTACATTAACTACACCTTAACTTTTACATCTAAAGTTGTCAAAAAAAATGGAACTTAATTTTTTTCTTTTTAAAACATATAATTTGGAGTAAGTTATAAGGGAGCATAATAAAATTAAAAATACATATATTTTTAAATTTATATTTCATTTAAATGACATCAAAAAAAAAAGGTTAAGAGGGACCCAGGAAAGCACATATTAAATTTAGTAGATTGGAATTGTATATATATATATATATTTATTTTTATTGATAGAATAACTTGCTTTGAAGTTGCATATATTTATATGTCAAGATAGTTTTCTGTTAGCCCACTTTATTTTTCTGTAGTTATTTTGTGTATAATTTTTTTTTTTTTCTTTCTATATTTTGTAGAGAATTTTTATTTTGGGATTATTTATTATTGTAATTTTTGTAGTCAGATGAAAATTCTGTCTCAAGCAAAATTGGCGAATCTGATGAAGGACAAATGGTGTCAACTAATGGTGAATCTGATGAAGGACAAAAGATGTCAACTAATGGTGAATCTGACAAAGGACAAAAGATGTCAACTAATGATGAATCTGACAAAGGACAAAAGATGTCAACTAATGATGAATCTGACAAAGGACAAAAGATGTCAACTAATGGTGAATCTGATGAAGGACAAAAGATGTCAACTAATGGTGAATCTGACAAAGGACAAAGATGTCAACTAATGATGAATCTGACAAAGGACAAAAGATGTCAACTAATGGTGAATCTGATGGAGGACAAAAGATGTCAACTAATGGTGAATCTGATGAAGGACAAAGGTGTCAACTAATGGTGAATCCTGATGAAGGACAAAAGGTGTCAACTAATGGTGAATCTGATGAAGGACAAATGGTGTCAACTAATGGTGAATCCTGATGAAGGACAAATGGTGTCAACTAATGGTGAATCTGATGAAGGACAAATGGTGTCAACTAATGATGAATCTGATGAAGGACAAATGGTGTCAACTAATGGTGAATCTGATGAAGGACAAATGGTGTCAACTAATGGTGAATCTGATGAAGGCCAAAGTGAAATTGAATGCATTCCACCAGAGATAAGTGATCAGAAAAATCCATTATTGCTCCGACAAGAATCCCTATTTCTCCTGAATCACCTTCAGAATCTACACAGTCTGACACCACAGCGAATCTGCAATCTGTTGACCTTGTGCAATCTGCTCAAGCTAAACCATCTTATGATTATCTTTCTTTGATTTTGATATGGGTTATATCTCTTATTTTAGTTGCTTTGATTGTTAGGCGGTTTATACCATGAATATTTATTATAACTTCTTTTATTTCTATAATTTTTTTTTTTAAGTTTAATTTAATTTTTCAATCGTATACTTGCATTTCATTTTATTCAACTCCTTCAAATATTTTTACAATGAATGATACATTATATATTATTAAGATGAAATTTATTTATTTTTTAATGTTTTCATCATTGTTGCTAACTTTTAACAGTAAATTGGATGGATAAGTCTAGAATATGGCTGATTGTTAGAAATTTTCAATTGAGTTTTAGAAGAGTATTGTTAGAAATGAACATTGTTACTTTTAATTTTATTTATGTGGAAAGTACCTAGTAGAATATTATTTCGGTATTCATAAGACAGTCAAAAATGTACTTTAATTATTAATTGTAAGGTATGTCTATACTTTTTATAAATTTGTCTTAGAATCTTTTTACATTTCTAAAATGTAACAATGATTGTAAAATTATTTAATCTTTATTATTAATGTATAACTTTAATCCCACTTTCGGATGCTTATTAACAGTTATATTACTTTTACTACAGCATTATTAACATATAAATAAGAATTGCCAAAAAAGGCTTGAGCTTTTAAAATTACCTTAGACAAAGTGGTTCATATGAACTAGGTCATTTGAATAGATATTCATAATATTACTAGCCCCTTCTTATAAAGCATGATGAGGGGTAAAAAAATTAAAAGATGAATCAGTCAATAAATCTTGAACCTATTAGCTACTGTCATGCATTATTTTTTTCATGACTATATAACACATTTTGGTCATTTTTAACTCCTATAAGCCTCCTTTTTATGTTTTAACCATAAGAATAATAGACCTTTTTATTGGTTTAAAACTGTTTAACAACATGTTGATTAGTCAAAGCACAAAATATACTGAATTATTTACCTGAAGTAAAGGAAAATTATAGAATAAACCCACCTTTTATTTCTATAGAAAAAAATCACTAAATTGGCTCTGTTTTTCAAATATTAAATGTCTTATTATTCAGAAAATACATCTCAGATATTTAAAAATTGAATGAGGTTATACTGAATAATCTAGCAAAGCATATTAAGAATAATTATATTAGATTTACTTAAATATATGGTAATAAAGGTTTTTGTTTTAATGTATATTTGAGATTCATTGTTTGTATTATTTTATAAATAGTATTCCCAAGAAAGTTGTTTTAGTAAATTTTTATATTTGCTCTAAATTTTTTGAACTTAAAAATAATTTAAGAAATTTTCTCCGTGTACTGCAAATTTTGTATTTTTGCATCTTAGATGAGAGCAGTTATAAATTAAATAATTTTTAGCTTGGACTTCTTAGGATAAAGAAAGAGATGTGTAACAAGTAAAAAAAAATTTTGCTTTTTTGTTAAATCTTTATGAAACTGTGGAATTAAGCTGTGTTAATAATTTTATTTTACTTTATTTTTATAAATACAAATTGAAAATCATTCAGTATCATTAAGAGTGCACTTAAACTTTCTATTAAACAGTAATTTGTACTAATTATTTAGGATATGGATGCTGCCAATATCTGAAATTGCTGTTATGATCATCTATATTTACAGTTCTACATAATTTATAATATCTTCACCCACATTCTTATTAATATATATTTTCATAAGCAACATGTTCAAATATATGCATCCATACCTGAAATTATGGAGATGGTTCAAGATTCTCTTACTTTAATCATTTGCACCTAAAAAGCCAATATAATAGACAATATGTTGCGCATTAAAGTGTGTGTCACTTACTTGTAAATAATGTGCTTATATACGTTTTGACAGTCTGCATCAAGCATTTATTAATTCTTAAGTATCTACAAATTATTAACATAAATTATGATGATTCCTCATACCTAATTGAAAATTAAGGAATTGTTAAATATTATAATTTACTTGTTTTTAAAAACAGTTTTTTAAGCTAGAATCCTGTTCAGCAAAAAACTATGAAATAAAAAATTTTTAAATGATGTAAGCTGATATTTTTGAACAAGCAATTCAAAAATTAATCAGTTTACAAAACTTTGTCATTTTGTGGTCCTCACCATTCCTTTGTTAAAAAGAAAGGATTATATAAAACTATTATAGAACTATATTTTTTGCCATAGTATTTTACCTGAAATAAAAAACAGTATTGTGTCTGCCAATAAGACTTTTTATAGGTTAAGACATCTGTTTAAATCACAGCTCATATGCAGAAAAACTAAATTTTTGTTATAAAACCTTATTAGACCTATTTTGGTCTATGGCTCTGAAACATGAGCGTTGGCAGATCTCATAAAGCCTATTTGGGAATATTTGGGCGAAGATTTTTAAAGGACTATTTTTGGAGTATTAGGGCAAGTGATTGTTGAAGAAGATGGTACAATGCAGAAATGTATAAATACTATAAAGACCCAGGCATTGTAAAATTTGTTAAGTTCAATAAATTAAACTGGGCTGCTCATGCATTTAGAATGAAGGATTTAACCCCTTAAAAAGGCTCATTTTTGCAAATGCACAGGGACAAAGTGGAAGAGGACGATCCAAGTTGCAATGGATAGATGCAGTTGAAAAAGATTTTGTTGTACTGAAGGTTAAGAATTGGGGGACCATTGTCACCCAGAGGAATGCATGGAAACATCTTCAAGGGAAAGCCTTGGCCCATCCTTGGCTGTCATGCTATTGATGATGATGATGATGATGATAGTAGTAGTATTTTATAAAAAGCAAGTAACACTGTACCCATACTACTTACTATAACCATGGGGGAAAATCTACATTGAACCACTGAAGTTATCTACTGATAACTTCAGGATGTACAAATGAAAATATAAATTTTTCTTATCTTATTAAAAATATGTTTTTCACTCAAAAAAATTAATAACATTCTTCAGCTAGTATGGCTTATAAATTAATTGATCTAGTTGTGATAGTTAACTCCTAAAATGTGGATAATAGCGAGAGTGATATGTTACAATTATATTATAATTCTAAAATAATTGAAGTTATAGTAATGAAATTATTATAACTTTACCTCTGTAACAATTTGTATTTATTTTACCTACCTAACTCAAAATAAGTTAGAAAGAATCTAAACCTCTACAAGTCGGAATATTTCCTTGCAAAATCCTCCATAAGTCGAAAACTCTATAACTCGGATTATTTGGCGTCTCTCTTGAGTTCGACTTACAGAGGTCTCTATATAATTAAAATTTTAAAAATTCAGCCTGTTTTTTTATCATTTTATAGATTCCAGGAAAATCTCAATTAATTGAAAATTAATTCCAATTAAATTTGAAAGATAGACAATTCATTTTGCATCTTAACTCATTGGTTTGAATCACGTTGTTAACTCGCTTAATACGTAACTATGTTGTACTTCGTTCACACTTTAAAATAAATAGGGTTGTTTTCAAGTTCTAATCAAACCTATTTTACATAAATTATAGGCAAGTAAATAGGGTGTGGAATAATTAGGTTTTCTATCTGAAACTATTTCTGATTACTGGTTAGCTATCCTACTCTACCTTTCTTACTGTACCGAATGTTTTCATGGTGATGTGAGTATCGTAATGTAAGCCTTAACGAAACCTTTTCCTGAACGATAGCACTTCGTAAAAAATAATAACGTCGCGTGGAACAGTCTCAGAAATCACGGAAAAACTTCTCAGTTCTTGAGCCACGCTACTCCGATGTCGCTGTTCTTTTATGAATGACATTCTGTCTGTTATAAGGCTGGAGGAAGACTCTTACTTTGTGCATTTGGATGTTTTCCTTTTAATCATTGTGAACGCAGTTTTCAAAAAAAGGAAAAAAAAAATTCAACTGTTATCAGTTTCATGCCGGATAGCTGTAATTTGAATTTACTTCTGACACGAAAAGAAATAACAAAAGAAACTTTTCAATTCCTATACAATATGTTATAAAATTGACATATATATTCATTTAACATATAATATATTATATGTAATATGTAATATTAATAAGAATAATATAGTAATTAATGATAATCAAGAATCGAAATGTAATAAAAGTTTATTTTGTAGTTAATGCTTTAGGGATTTAATTGGAAAAATTTTTGTTTAAAGTAGGTTCAAAAAATTTGCTGCTAACAATGATATTTCAGTATAAAAAGGAGTCCCATGGTGGGCTCAGGTCATGTGCCTACTGGAGGACCCAAAACATGACATGTTTAATTTTTGCGAGGTAGGGTTGTCAGTCCTACGGCAAAGCTCTACACTTATATTAGGCAAAGCCCTTGCTTTATAAAAGTGGATTCGAACCTACGAAACATCCTTGGCACCGCCATGCTCAACCCAAACCCTGTGGCAAAGAGCGCTAGTCACTCGGCTCTCAGGCCCCTTTTCCTATCAAATACATTTTTAAACAAACTGTAAAAGCATTGAATAACATTCAATATTATATCAGTTTCTCAAAATCTTTTTTTTTAAATATTTTTTCTTTTAAAATAATTTTAGAAATTTATCAATAAATGGTTTATTTTTCGAGAATCGTTTCTGATAGCCTATTTTCAAAAGTAAATACTCGTTAAAAGATTAAATATTAAATAGAAGTGTTACCTTTAATAAAAACAGATATTCACAAAAAGGTATTAACATTTTTTAAGTTTAAACCTAACATATATTTTAATGCATTTTACTTTAAAATATACGTTTTTTCGTTCATGAATTCACCAAACATATATTTTCAAAAACATATTTTACATTAAAATATATGTTTTTTAAGTTCAAACCAAACATATATTTTAATGTATTTGGTAAAAAAAATATATATTTTTTGTTCAAACGAAAACATATATTTTCTTTACATTAAAATTTATGCAAGCAAATAATGTAAAATATTTAGGTTTTTGAATCTGGTAAACTATTTCTGTTTACTGGTAAACTAACCTTATTTTTTTTTCTTTAACGAATGTTTCATGGAGATATGAGTATCGTAATATAAGTCTTTGAAAACTTTTTCTGAACGATAACTTAATAAAAATAATAACGGCTCGTGGAACAGTTTCAGAAATCTCGAAAGACTTTTTCCGTTCTTGAGCCACGTTTCTCACTGTAATGTCGCTGTTCTTTTATGAATGACATTCTGTCTCTATCAGATGAAAGAAGACTAGATTGTCAAGACTGTAATAAAAAGAACCACCCTCTTTTCCGCTGCAGTGGTTTTCGATGTGCCATTCCTGGCCAAGATTCAAAACGGCGTATGCTAAAAACTACACGATGCCTCCGCTAGACCGTGCCAAATTTTTATCTTAATAGTTGAAAAAAATAGTTTTCGTTTCCCTTTACTACTACTAACTCAAGTTTAAAAAAGTGTGCTTGAAGGTCGCATCTGAAGTAGAAATACAATTTTCTTTCCACCCCCTAAAAAAAATCACTGACAGATGTTCTTTATTTTGTGTTGGTGTAGCTGAGAAATGGTGGAACTGGGTTTTGCCAGCTCTTTGGATTCGTAATGTTCTTTTTCGTTGGTTTTGGGCTTGGAACGAGTTTTTTAAGACTTTTATTTAAGTTGGTGAGCTCATTAATTCTGACATTCTTTTTTTTTTTAAAGAAATTATCTAAAGATATAATTTCTCCAACAAACGGCAAAAAAGCTGTACTTTTGCATTTTGGAGTTTTTTTTTAATCATTCTAATGATTAGAAGAAAAGAAGTTTTAGAAATCTGAGGGGAAAAAGTTTTATGCGGGTTAGCTGTAACTTAAACGTGAAATCGTTTATTTTACAAAGACTTTTTCTATTTCTGACACGAAAGAAATACAAAGAATCTTTGCAATTCCTATATGATTGTTATAAGAAAATTGATATATATGTTAATTTAATGTTTATTAAGGTTTAATCTTTATATATATATCTAACATATTCATTTAACGCTCAATAATGTTTCATCTTGACATTCATTTAATGGTCATTAATGCTTTATTTTAATATTATATATACATGCATTTAATAATATATATATATATATATATAATATATATATATATATATATATATAATATATATATATATATATATATATATATATATATATATGTATTTATATATACACGCATGTAAAATATACTCAAGAGCCGTTTCAAACATTATGAACATGTCAATAACGAGTTGGCTCCACCTTTGGCGCTCAACACAGCTACAACCCGCCTTTGGCATGGATTAATACCACCACTTAATACCAGTTAAATACCACTTCTGAAAATTTGATCACGTGCCTTCCACGTCATCCAGACGAGTTCATTGCAAAATGTAGGGGTGGTCATAATGTTTTGGCTCTGAGTGTATATATCACCATTCACGTTACAAATATAGTATATTTATATATTCATTTAACGTTTCATCTTATCATATATATTCATTTATCGTTCATTAACGTTTTATCTCAAGTAAAAACATGTATATATTCATTTAATGTTATTAACTTTTTATCTTTACGTATATATTCATTTAACGTCGGTAATATTATTCATATTCGATGCAATATAAAAGTTTCTGTTATGCAGTTAATAATGCTTTAATGGGTTAAAACAATTGCCTAAAAGTAGGTTCAAAAAGTTCTGATAACAATAATATTTTCAGTATAAAGATCAAACGATACCGTCAATCCATATTACTCCATCTCGTTCCATTTTGCATCACTTATAGATTGATTTTTTCCCCCTGTGCTGTCAAGTTTGCAATCATTTGGCATCTGAAAAGGATTCGTCACATTGCTTGTAGTGAAATGAAAATGTTTAGAAATATTTACAATGTCTTCCTCATTTAAAATATTGTACAATTTTAAGGCTGTTAATATTAGAAGTAAAATCCTTCAAGAGAAAATTGTTCAACAGAATGCACAATCTTTACCACGATCCCTAATATATCTAAAGGTTAATTTACAAAAAAGTATATTCATTGCTTTATGAGTATTGTTCTTTTTTAATTCAATTTTTAGCACACTTAACATAAAACAGCAGTCTAGACTTCCAAATTGAGGAATTCATTTTTCGGAAAACAGATATGAATATGAATATCATTCAGATGTATTCATGTTCATATCTTTTTTGATCATGATAAACCAAATCACGATAAAATAATGTTTCAATGACTTGACAAAAATTCCTTTTTTTTTAAAAATACAGTAATTTTTAAAAATTCTGACGATGACAAATCATCTCTACATGGCAGAGAAAAAGCAATTTTTTTTAAATGCAACATTAAAATTTATCGAGATCAGATAAATGTGATGAAAAAATTCCTTTTTTTTTAAATTACGCGGTAAGAGAAAATAACAATAATAAATTCAACCTAAAAAAAAAAAAAGGATTCAAACAATTTGGGTTGTTAATTTGCTTGTAAATAGCAATGAGATCTAATAAAAAACAAATACCATGTATTAAAGAGTGTTTCGTGTGCTGTGTTCAGCAGTGCGGGACAGGACCATGTGTAATCTACTCAGGCATGGAGAGTATCGCCGGTACTCGAACCAGAAGCCTAAGATACCGAGCGCCAAAGCGCTAGACATGGCCATTCAAGCCCAAAGGGTATTTTAAAATATTGTATACGAATTTATTTAAAATGTAAATCTAAATTTTTATTTAAAAATTAAGTAAAAAGAATTCTTGCAAATAACTCCGATACAACATGTAATTTAATGTGATATACAGTGATATTTTTATAAGAAATTCATGTATTTATTAAATAAGAAATAAATTTGTAATAAGTTTTTATACTAAATACTAAAAATGATTATAGTAAATATAATAAGATAAAAAAAAGAAAACTTTGAGATAACAATGCTTCAAGTCAATTATATAAAGGAGATTGCTTAAAAAATTCTTTAGAACTCCATTTCCTTTCTTAAATAACACGAGAAAAGATTTTGCATATAAATGCAAGTTCTTTATTTAAATCTGTGGCTCAGAAAACCCCCTCCATTTTTGACTTATTTAAAATCACGGAGCAAATCGACATTTCTATTGTCTGCTAAAAGAATTCATCGTCGGAAATTCAAAAATCTTCGTTTTAATTTTCTGCTTTGCGGTGTTCGTTTTTTTTAAGAGCCGCCTGACAGATGAAATCGGATGACAGGAACTGCGATGTACGGAAGATTAACGTTGCCAATCTATTTTGGGTAAAAGTTACGTTTTTAAAAGATGGATCGTCTGCTGTTGTCGCTGAATCGATACCTTTTGTTCCAATTCGGAAGAGAACGGTAAAAAAAAACAATTAAAATTATGCAAAAAAAAAAAAAAATTAAAATCGATACTGATATTTTTGTTCTTGGGCGACTTTGAAAAGACATTGGATGGACGAAATGATTTTCTTCTGAAGACTGGTCGCAAGGAAAATGACTTTTTTTTTTGAAACAAAGACATGAAAGCGAAAAAAAGAAAAAAATAAAAATAATAATTTGTGTGTCACACACACACACACACTGATATGGTTTTGTATAGATATGCTCTCTATCTATATATATGTATAAACTTATGATTCCTTCTAAGATCAAAACTAAATACCAAATTACAGAACTAAATGTAGACAGAAAAACAGCTACTACTCTCACAAGATTAAGAATGAAGTACCACAAAAATATGAATATTTCAGCTGATGTTAAATAATACCAAAAATGTGGCAACTGCCCTGATGTCGAGCTGACTCCTCATCATGTCTTTGATTGCCCATCTGTTGCACCACCATGCATTGTCTGGACCCTCCCTAGGAAGAGGATTTGTACTCGAGTTGACAATCAACATATGCAATATTATTCGGGAGCACCACGATATTTGATTTTCTTGTACTCTTCAGAGGATACAACAACAACAAAAATTGAATTTTCAAAAAATTTCTACCAAATTTCTTTAAAAATTAAAACGTCAATGTATTTATTCTTCTGATTTTATACAGAGGAACGTGAAAATTTTATTGCAGCTTGTCACAATATATTAAAGGTTGACTTAAAAATGAATATCGAAAAGCATTCATTCATTTATTGTATTTTAAATCCAAATAATTTCCTTTGCAATATCAGATAATGATATATATTCCACTTCCATGCTAGACAAACTTACACATTTATATTTAAAAGCATGTCAAGAAATTGGAACTTTATCATTAAAATCCTTCCTCCTATTGAGACTCAATCATGTATATCATGCAAAATCTGAATCTAAATAATAAATTCGAGATAAATTTAACATTAAATTTTCAGTACCATTTACTTATCACAATAATTTTAATAAAATATTCCAATGTTTTATTCCTGATGATTTTTGAAATTGAGATAAGACGTTGAGTGCATAACTTATATCAGGTCTCGTTCCAGCAGACATGCATACCAAAATATTTCTGTATTGATATTTATTCATCTAATATTCGAATGACAATCTAATAGGGACAAAACTAACTCCCTTGCCAATATGAATGACGCATGAAGATATTTACATTTCGAAAATATCTTGAGAAGTTTATTTAGATACTGTGCGTGTTATATGAAATATTGAACATTGATGTTAGGAAATTCGATACGTAACAATTTCTAAATTTTACATTCAATTTTAATACCAAATTTACTTTGTAATAAAGAAATAACAAACATCAATGTCTTTTCGAGATTTACTAAAGATTATAATATCGTCTATATAAAATAAAATACACACGTTTTTATGTATATACACATAAATAAATAAATAATATTTTTAAAATACAGGGTGATTATAATTGAAGTACCACTTTCAAAATGCTGTTAAAAAAGAGAACTACTCATCACAATGAGTTCAAATTTCAACCGAAAATACTTGAAGAAAGGGGAAACGATATGGCATCAAACAAAAAGTTCCAAAAAAATTCCACCCATTTTCCCATCCAATTTGGTATGACCTTGCCGTGGTGAATGGGCTTTCTACTAACAGTGCCGCAAGTGTTGAATATTTGAAAGTCATTTTTTCCGTCAAAAATCCGAAACCATCAAGCACGTTGAACACTACAGTTGGTTTAATGTGCAACTTATGCTAAATACGTTGTCATTTCGATTCAAAATATCACTGGTAGGCGATTTCACTTCCTTTTTTCCGCTCACAGCGCCATCTGTTCATACACTTTGGAACTTTTTGTGATGCCATACCGTTTCTCTCTTCTACAAGTATCTTTTGTTCAAATTTGAACTCATTGTGACGAGTGTTTTTTTTACAGCCTTTTGAAATTGGAACTTTAATTATAATCACCTGTATACACAAGTTTCTTCATATGTGTTCACCTTTCCGTAGGTCTAAACCAAAAAACATTAATGCATATTGAATGAATTATCTATATGAATGGTGAATGATGTTCGTGATATAATTAGTAATTTGTTTAATTTAATGAGAGAAATATAAATAATGCCCTTGATAAATATGGAACTGGATCAAGTTTCATTCGTAGGTTGCTAGTCTGACAGAGGAGAATCTTTTTTCCTTCCTAGTTTCGATTAAATTGTACCAAATATCTGATAAATAAATAATATTTATATAGGTTGAAAATAAGTGGGTTTTTCGTCCATGGTCGTTTTCTGTCAATATATATGCAAAGAAGTAAAAATAAAAAATTCAATAAAGATGCAACAGAAGTAAAAATACAATAAAAACCGTCGGTATAGATGAAGAAATCTTCGTAGAACCCCAAAAAAGGTTTATGTAAATAAAGAATATGATTACTACACCAAACATATATTTTAATGTAATTTACATTGAAATATATGATTTTTAAAATTTCAAACCAAACATATATTTTAATGTATTTTACTTTGAAATATATATTGTTATTTTAATTTCAAACTTTCTTTTTTTTTTTATATTTTCCTTTACATTAAAATATATGCAAGTAAGCAATCGAAATAGTGTGAAATATTTAGGGTATTCAATCTGGTAAACTATTTCTGCAGTACAAGCTTACCTACTGGTAAGCTATTATACTCTATTTGTTTCCTACCAGGTGATATGAGTATCTTAATATAAGCCTTACAAAATTTTTCTCAACGATAGCACTTAATAAAAAATAATAATGGCGCGTGGAACAGTTTTGGAAATCTCGGGAAAACTTCTCCATGTCTTGAGCCACGTTCCTCCGATGTTCTCTTATGAATGACATTCTGTCTGTTATCAGGACGAACGAAGACTGCAGGGTGGAATAAAAAAATAGAACCACCCTCTTTGCCGCTGCAGTGGTTTGTGCCATTCCTGGCCAAGATTCAAAAGGGGCGCATGCTAAACTACATGATGCCTCCTCTAGACCGTGCCAAATTTTTATCTCAATAGTTGGAAAAAATAGTTTTCGTTTCCTTTACTACTACCAACTCAAGTTTAAAAAGTGTTCTTGAAGTTCGCATTGGAAGAAGGAATACAATTTTATTCCCACGAACTCAAAAAAGAACTCTGACAGATGTTCTTTATTTTTGTGTCGGTGCAGCTGTGAAAGGGTGGAACTGGGTCATTTGCCGCTCTTTGGAATCGTAGTGTTCTTATTTTTACGTTGGTTTTAGGTTTGGAATGAGTTTTATTTGGACTCTTATTTACGGTGGTGGGGTTCATTGAACATTTGACATTCTAATTATAATAATCATTTTAAAATTTGCTAAGGAGATATAAGTTCTTCAACAAACGGCGTAAAAGCTGTTACTTGTGCATTGGGATGTTTTTTTCTTCTAATCATTGTGAATGGAGTTTTCAGAAGTCTGAGGGAAAAAAATTATTCAACCGATATCAATTTCATGCAGGATAGTTGTAACTTTACTAATGTCTATTTATTTTGTAAAGTCTTTATTTTACGTTAAAATATATGTTTTTTTTGTAGCTCAAAAAATGTTTTTTTTTCTTGTAGCGATATATTTTATTGTATTTTACATCACAATGTATTTTTTTTTTTTGTAGTTCAGACCAAATATTTTAATTAAACATATATTTTAATGTATTTTACATTAAAATATATGTTTTTTTGAAATTCAATCCAAACATATATTTTCACGTATTTTACTTTGAAATGTACGCTTATTCTTGAAGTTCTGACCAAGCATACATTTTAATACATTTTACGTTAAAATAAATAGGGTTGTTTTTTCAAGTTCTAATCAAACCTATTTTACATAAAATTATATAGGCAAGTAATGGAAATGGTGTGAAATAATTAGGTTTTTCTATCTGAGAAACTATTTCTGATTACTGGTTAGCTATCCTACTCTACCTTTCTTACTGTACCGAATGTTTCATGGTGATGTGAGTATCGTAATGTAAGCCTTAACGAAACCTTTTCCTGAACGATAGCACTTCGTAAAAAATAATAACGGCGCGTGGAACAGTCTCAGAAATCACGGAAAAACTTCTCCAGTTCTTGAGCCACGCTACTCCGATGTCGCTGTTCTTTATGAATGACATTCTGTCTGTTATCAGGATGGAGGAAGACTGGAAAGGAAAAACTAAAAAAAAAGAGCCACCCTCTTTAATCGCTGCAGTGGCTTGTGCCATTCCTGGCCAAGATTCAAAAGGGGCGTATGCTAAACTACATGATGCCTTCGCTAGACCGTGCCAAATTTTTATCTTAATAGTTATAAAAAATAGTTTTCGTTTCATATTTACTACTACTGTAATATCAAGTTTAAAAAAGGGTTCTTGAAGTTCACATTGGAAGTAGAAATACAATGTTCTTAGTTCCCCCTCCCCCCCTAAAAAAAAATACTTGACAGACGTTCTTTATTTTGTGTTGGTGTATCTGTAGAAAGGGTGGAACTGGGTCATTTGCCTACTCTTTGGATTCATCATATTCTTATTTTTCATTGGTTTTGGGTTGAAATGAGTTTTATTAAGACTTTTATTTACGGTGGATTCGAACCAGGTCCTCATTCAATATCTGACAATCTTTTTTTGGTTTCTTTAAATTCTCTAAGGCGATATAATTTCTTCAAAAAACGGCAAAATCTGTGACTTTGGTATTTGGCTGGTTTGTTTTTCTACTACTAATCTTTGTGAATGCAGTTTTTCAGAAGAGTGAAGGAAAAAAAAAAATCCAACCGGCATCGGTTTCATGCCGGATAGCTGTAACTTTACTAATGCCTATTTATTTTATAAAGTCTTTATTTTACATTAAAATATGGGTTTTTTTTTAGTTAAACATAGTTTTGTTGCAGTTCAAAAAAATTTTTTTTTTTTCTTGTAGAGATTATTGTATTTTAAATTGTATTTTTAAAATTAAACCAAACATATTTTAATTAAAATATTTTTTTTTTTAATTTTTTAAACCAAAATGTATTTTTTAAAACATATGTTTTCTTTTTATCAAGAATGTATTTTATGTAAAATGTTTTTTTTGTAACCAAAATATATTTTAATGTATTTACATTAAATTTTATAAACAAAACATAGATTTTAATTTTAATTAAAATATATTTTAATGTATTTTACTCTTAAAACTATTTCTGCTATGTAACCTTCTATTTTTTTTTCTTTACCGAATGTCTCCTGGTGATACGAGTATCGTAATGTAAGCCTTAACAAAACTTTTTTCTCAACGATAGCACTTAGTAATAAAAAATAATAACGGTTTAATCGTTGTAACCATTTCACAAATCTCGGAAAAACTTCTCCGGTTCTTGAGTCACGTTCCTCCGATGTCGCTGTTCTTTTATGAATGACATTCTGTCTGTTATCAGGAGGAAGGAAGACTGGAGGATGGAATAAAAAAAGAACCTCCCTCTTTGCCGCTGCAGGGGTTTGTGCCATTCCTGGCCAAGATTCAAAATGGGCGTATGCTAAGAACTACATGATGCCTTCACAAGACAGTGCCAAATTTTTTTTCTTAATAGTAGAAAAAAATAGTTTTCGTTTCCCTTTTTACAATTGCTAACTCAGTTTAAAAAGTGTTCTTGAAATTCGCATTGGAAGTAGGAATACAATTTTCTTTCCACCCCCCTAAAAAAGACTTCTGACAGATGTTCTTTATTTTGTGTTGGTGTAGCTGAGAAAGGGTGGAACTGGGTCATTTGCCGCTCTTTGGATTCGCAAAATTCTTATTTTTTTTCGTTGGTTTTGGGTTTGGAAAGAGTTTTATTAAGACTTTTATTTGCGGTGGTAGGGCTCATTCAATATCTGTCATTCTTTTTTTTTTTTTTTTAAATTCGCAAAGGAGATATAATTTCTTCAACAAATGGCAAAAGCTGTTACTTGTGCATTTGGATGATTTTTTTTTTTTTGTTTTAATCGTTGTGAATGGAGTTATCAGAAGAAAAGTATTTCTGAGAGTTCTCTTTGTCATGCTGAATAGCTGTAACTTGAACGTGAAACCATTTGTTTTACAACGACTTTACTTTTACTTCTGAAACGAAAGAAATACAAACAAACTTTCTAAATTCCTATATAAATTGATATATATTTATCCAGTAGAAAACCACGATATTGCTGCTTAATATCATGACAGATCCACCTCCATGCTTGACCGTTAGAAGGAGACAATCCCGATCTTACCCTTGTGAGGTATCCTCCAAACATACACCCGTCCTGTTGTAGGGAAAAGTGTCTGTATAAAGGATTGACGTCAATTGACGATTCGTCAGACCGATTACTTTCTACCACTTATCAATCGACCAGCTTTTGTGAGTGTGGCACCACTGTAGTCGACGATTGGCATTAACATTTGTTACAAGTGGCTTGGAAATTGTCGCTCTGGCTTAAATGCCCTGTTTATGAAGCTGCCTTCTAACTGTAGTGAATGACACTGGAGAATCCAGGTGTTGATTGAGCTCTGCGGTCACTTTTACTGTAGTTGTTCGCTTTTGAGACATCACAATATACTTCAATACCCATCGTTCTCTTTCACTGAGCTTCTTTTCACCAAGATTGTCTTGCCACGTTGTGTGTATGCTGTCATGACTTTAGACACCGTACCTCTAGAAACGCCTAAAAGTTGGGATGTTTGTGCATTTGCTTTTAGCTAGACGGAATCCTACAATTTGACCTCTGAAAAATCCGAAAGGTCCAACATTTGCCGAGTTTGAAATAAATCCAAGACTTAAAAATTCAATAAAGCTACCACATACTATCAGAATATATACCTTTCTATTTAAAAACAAACTGGTAACTATTGTAATATTTTAATGGTTACGAAGCGTTGCACGATCTATATATATATATATATATATATATATATATATTCATGTAACGTTCGATAACATTTTATCTTAATATGTAGTTAATCACGTAGTTAATAAGGCTTTCGGGTTTCAATGAGGAAAAAAATTCGCTTTAAAAGCAGGTTTCAAAAAGTTGATGTTAACACTAATACTTCAGTATAAAAGATAAATGACGTCATTGAGTGTTATTACGTCACTTCCTTCCATTTGCATCTGCCATTTGATTCCTTTCCCCCCCCATATGCTGTCAAGTTTGCAATCTTTTGACATCTGAAAGGATTTGTTACACTGACTGTCTTAAGAACAATACAATGTCTTTTTCATTTTAGATATTGTACAATTTTAGGGCTGTTAATTTTAGAAGTAGATTCTTAAAAGACAAAATCATTGAACAGATGACAACTTACATATCCCTTGTGTAGGGTATCAAATACACACACACAATGTAGGTTTAAAGGGGTTAAAGAAACAAATGTAGGTCTAGGTCTAACTAGCTTAAAATGTGCAAAAACAAAATGACAATAGAGACCCACACCAAACCAAACTGGCCTTTGGTACCATAGACTTTATGTTCGGTGGCCAAGTGGCTAGTGCTCAGGCCTTTGGTACCACAGACTTTATGTTCGGTGGCCAAGTGGCTAACCGCTCAGGCTTTATGTTCGGGCACTAGCGCTCAGGCCTTTGGCACTTTTTCATGTTCGAATCCTAGCGGTAGCATGGATGTTTGTAAGTGGTTCGAAATGTACGCTAAACTGTAGGTCCCGGTCTAATTAGCTCAAAGTGTACACAAAATGACTGTAGAGCGACAAACCAAACCGATGCAACGTGTAATTTAATGTTATGTACAGTGATTTTGTCATAAGAAATTCATATATTTATTAAATAAAAATCAATTCGTTTTAACTTTTGATACTAAATAATAAAAACAAATATAGTAAAAATTAATAAAAGAAAAAAACTTTCAGACAACAATGCTTCAAGTCAATTTTATAAAGTTTATTTCCAAAAATTCTTTAGAACTCCATTTCCTTTCTTAAATAACACGAAAAAAAATTTTGCATATAAATGCAAGTTCTTTATTTAAATCTGTGACTCCAGAAAAAAACCCCTCCATTTTGACTTATTTAAAATCAGGAAGCAAATCGACATTTCTATTATCTGCTAAAGATATTCATCGTCGGAAATTCAAAAATCTTCGTTTAAATTTTCTGCTTTGCGGAGTTCGTTTTTATTAAGAGTCGCCTGACAGATTGAATCGGATGACAGGAACTTGCGATGTACGGAAGATTAACGTTGCCAATCTATTTTGGGTAAAAGTTACGTTTAAAAGATGGATCGTTTGCTACTGTCGCTGACGTGAATTCCAATTCGGAAGAGAACGGAAAAAAATTCAAATCGATACCTTTTGTTCTTGTGCGAATTTAAAAAAGACATTGGGAACTTTTTTCTAAAGACTGGTAACAAGGAAAAAAAGATTTTTTTGGAGCAAAGACATAAAAGTGGGAAAAAAAAAAATTAAAATTGTGCATCATATAAATACACATATAATACGGTTTTTGTACTAATATTTTGCGTTCCTTATATATATATATATATATATATATATATATTCTACTGGCCATTAAAATTGCTGATCCAGAAATAAATGCAGATAACAAAATGATATTTATTGGACATAATATATTATACAGGAAACAACAAGTGATTAAATTTTCAAGAAAGTTCGATGCATAGATGCTGAGAAATCAATACCCAGAACAACTACCTCTGGAAGTAATAACAGCACTTATACGCCTGGGCATTGAATCAAACAGAGATTGGATGGCATGTACAAGTACAGATGCCCACGCAGCTTCAACACGATGCCACAGCTCATCAACCGCAGTGACTGGCGTATAGCGACGAGACAACCATGAACCAGACGTTTGCTATTGGTGAGAGATCTGGTGAACGTGCAGGCCAGAGCAATAGCCGAGCATTTTCCGTATCAAGGAAAGTCCATACAATACCAGCTGCATTATCCTGCTGAAACGTAGAATTTCGCAGGGCTCGGATAAGGGGTAGAGCCACGGGTAGTAACACACCAGAAATGTAACGTGCACTATTCAAAGTGCCATCTATGCGAACAAGAGGGGATCGTGAGGTGTATCCAATAGCACCCCTTACCATCAGGTAACTAGTAGGCCAGTATGACGATGACGAATGCACGCTGCCAATGTGAGTTCACCCCAATGCCGCCAAACACTGATGCGACCATCTTGATGCTATAAACAGAACCTGTCTCGCTATTCGTAAGCCCAAGTTCGTCGTTGATCACACCATTGAAGACACCCCTGTTTGTGATGCAACGTCAAGAGCAGCCGCAGCCATAGTATCCGAGCTGAGAGTCCATGCTGCTGAAATATTATATACACATATACACTCATGTCAAAATTTGTCTTTACATATCCAAAGTAGGCATATCTTCTTAAAAATATTTATGAATGGTATTATTTTTTTATCCTGATTCTTACTGATGGATGCTATAGACATTCGGCGGCGGATGGGAAATTGGCTAGAGCTCTTGCCTTTGGTACTACAGGCTCCAGGTTCGAATTCTCGTGGTAGAATGGATGTTTGTGAAGGGTTCGGAATCCACTTTAAACTGTAAGTCCCCTGTGTGTTTATTCCTTGTGTGCACAAGATGATCGTAGAGCGACAAACCAAATAAAGATCTAGGAAGTTCTGTCGTGGAAGAATTTTCGAACTTGATGTTTTTAGCTATCATCATCATTATTGGCGTAACAACCCCATGGTGGGCAAGGTGTCTTCCTACTGACATATTTCGAGACAGGAGACGTTTTTTATGGGGTGAGGCGGTCGGTCTTACGCCCAATGCTCTACAGTCATATTAAACTGGGACCTACAATTTAACGTGAATTCCGAACCACTCCCAAACATCTATGTCACCGTCAGGATTCGAACCTGAAACTTGTAGTACCAAAAGGCAGAGCACTAGACAATTGGCCATCAAGCCGCTTCTCTACTTGTCAGAGAAAAACCAATTTTTTTTAATGCAGCATCAATATTCTACATAGATTAGTTAAATGGGACAAAAATTACTTCCATTTAAATCGGTTGATAAGAGAAACTGACAATAAGAAATTCAACTTGGAAAAAAAAATTTAGACAATTTTGGTTGTTAATTTGCTTGTAAATAGCAACGAAATTTAATTAAAAGCAAATAATATATATTAAAGAATGTTTTAAAATATTGCACTCGAATTAATTTAAAGCTTAAATCTAAATTTTTATTTAAACTTAAGTAAAAAAAAATTAAACTTGCAAATAAGTAACATACAAATAAATCCGAGATTGGCTAGCTCTCTATCCTTTGGTAGCAACAGATTTCAGATTCGAAGCCTGGCAGTGACTGGGATGTGGTTCAGAATTCGCGTTAAAAATCTAGGTCTCGGTGTAATCAGCCTATTTTGTGCAAAAATAACCATAGGCCAGCAAGCCGAACCAAACTGGTCTTTGGTACATAGGCTTCAGGTTCGAATCCCTAGCGGTGGCATGGATGTGTGTTAGAGGTTCGGAATCCATGTTAAACTGTAGTTCACGGTCTAATTAGCCCGAAGTTTTAATGACAACATGACTGTAGAGCAACAAACCAAACCGATACGACATGCAATTTAGGTGATATACTGTATATACTTTCTTCATAGGAAATTCATATATTTATTAAATAAGAATTTAATTCGTCTTAACTTTTTTTCTTCTAATGCAGCTGGCAAACATTTAGACAGTTGTTTTTAATGCCTTCAGACAAACGCTTGACCGACGTTACTCACTTAGCACTACCCACGAGGTGCGTGTAGCTTAAAGATAAGCTACGGACGCGGAGTAACAACATCCCCGCAACGCTCATGTTAGACCGGGAGCTACGGTTTAAATGGACTCCGAACCAACTACAAACATTCATGGCACCACCGGGAAATCGAACCAGAAACCTGGGGTACCGAGCGCCAGTCATTCGGCCATTCAGGCCCTTCGTTTTAACTTTGATAGTAAATAATAAAAAGAATTACAGAGAAATTAATAAAGCAAAAAAAAGTAAACAAAAAAAAATGAGATATCAATTCTTCAAGTCAATTCTGAAGGAGATCTCTGAAAAAATTGTTTAGAACTCCATTTCCTTTTTTTAAATAACACGAGAAAAATTTTGCATATAATGCAAGTTCTTTATTTAAATCTGGGGTTCTAAAAAAAAAAAAAACCTCTTCATTTTTTACTTATTTAAAATCACGGAGCAAATCGACATTTCTATTGTCTGCTAAAAGAATTCATCGTCGGAAATTCAAAAATCTTCTTTTTAATTTTCTGCTTTGCGGAGTTCGTTTTATTAAGAGCCGCCTGACAGATGAAATCGGATGACAGGAACTTGCGATGTAGGGAAGATTAACGTTGCCAATCTATTTTGGGTAAAAGTTACGTTTTAAAAGATGGATCGTCTGCTGCTGTCGCTGACGCGAATTCCAATTCGGAAGAGAACGAAAAAAAAATTTAAATCGATACCTTTTGTTCTTGGGCGAATTTAAAAAGACATTGGGAACTTTTTTTTCTGAAGACTGGTTACAAGGAAAAAGATTTTTTTTTTGAAACAAAGACATGAAAGCGAAAAAAAAGAAAAAAAAAGTTGTGCATCACATAATTGTGCAAATTGTGCATAATTGCATAATTGCAAAAGTGCATAATTGCATAATTGTGTGTCAATAATTGTGCATCACATACTACTGTGCCCAAAAAGTAAGACCAATTATTTTTTTCAAAAACTCTTTTATTTATTCTTCCAAATTTATTTCATCGCCTTCAAAGTAATCCCCTTTCGGACACAATGCACTTTTGCCAATTTTTTCCAATCCTCTATGCATGCTAAGAAGTCATCGGCTGGGATGGCCTTCAAAGCGCCTGGCGATTCACGTTGAATCTCTTCAATAGACTCAAGTGTCCCCGGAGTGGTCTTAGGTATAGCCAGAAGTCGCACGATGTGAATACAGTGGTTGTGGAACGATATGGGTTTCATTTTTGGCGAAAATATCACGAAGAATCAATGCAGTGTGAGCTGGCGCATTCCGCGTTTTCGGTACCAATCGAGATGTTACGCGTTGGAGGGCCAAAATAGAAGCGGCCGATCCTTTTTTAATTCCAACATCATCAGAAAGGTCTCTAATTGTAAATCGACGGTTTGCAAGCACCAAATCTTTAATTTTTGGACGTGAGCTTCGTCGGTTGAGGTTGGTGGTGGACCAGAGGGCTATTCGTCTTCAACACGTTCTCTGCCTTCTTTGAACTGTTTTTACCACTTCTAACTATTTCTTTCCGTTATAGGAACGCCTTCTGCAACATTCTATACGTTTCCGCAAACAAAATTTAATACAAGTTATTTGCTCGATTAATTCAGACATTTCAAAAATTGCCGGAATCCATTTTAGCATCTCACAAAACCAAGCGTACTCAAACACTAATGAATATCTTGACGTCAAATTTCACACAGATATCAAGACAGTGTCAGCTACCTAAAAAAGAATATATATATACCAGCAGAACCCGGTATATGTTGTCCTGCAAAAAAAAAAAAAAAAATTGCATTAAAAGATGCTGTAAAAAAGAACCACTCTTCACAATGAGTTCAAATTTGAACTGAAGATGCTTGAAGACGAGGGTACCGGTACGGTATCAATACAAAGTTTCACCGATTTTTCCGGTCAAATTTGGTACGACCTTGCTGTGGTGTATAGTCTTTCCACTAACAGTGTCACAATTGTTGAATGACTTGCAAATCATTTTTCCGTCAAAAACCGAAGCAATCAAAAACATTGTGCACTACAGTTGGTTTAATGTGCGACTAATGCCAAATACGTTGCCATTTTTATTCCAAATATCACTGGCAGCAGAATTCCCTCTATGTTGCTTACAGCGCCATCTATTAATAAACTTTGGAACTTTTTTTGATGCCGTACCATTACTCCTTTCTTCAAGTATCTTCAGTTCAAATGTGAACTCATTGTGACGAGTGTTTTTTTTTTTTTTTTTTACAGAATTTTGAAAGTGGGACTTTAATTATAATCACCCTGTATGTATATATATATATATATACTAGCAGAACCTGGCATACGTTATCCTGCCAAAGAAAGATGCATTGTAGAAAATTACATATCGCGAATATATTCTCCATGTTCCAATACATTCCATGTTCCATGTACATTAATTTTCATGGATATCGTTTGAACGATACATAAGAGGAGATGTTACAGCACCCTCTGGTGGCAAGTAACAATAAATTGGATAGCTGTTACCTATTTTCATACTCGAATACATATTATTACCAATTTTCATTGCGACTGGTTGAACGGTACAGAAGTGGATATACTACAGCATCATCTGGTGGCGATTTACAACAAAGGGGATAGCATATAAACTTTCTCCATGTTTTGTCAAACACACACAAAATTTTCATCAAAATCGGTCCAGTCGCTTATATCCGGAGTTCATATATGTACAGAAGAATTATATCGATTGCAGTGCCACCTACCGGGTCCAATTGCAAATCTAAACCATCCAAGGACCCACTCAAACACTCACAAATTTTTTTATCGAAATCGGTCCAGCCGTTTTGGAGGAGTTCAGTGACAACAATGTACAGAAGAATTATATAGTATAATCAGTTAGTGCTTAACTTTTGAAACGCTGCTTTCATAAAATGGTCATAACAATCAGCTGACTTGAATGTCATCGTATGGAGTATACTAGGGAAGTGTTCAGATTCCCTTCCTAATATTCTTCGGATCATGTCTAAGCTAAGTGTGCGTTTTCTTTGTTAATGGGTGAAAATTGTGTTTAATGATCGTATTATTGGCATCATCAGTGTGGGTCCGGGTTAGGACAGCCCCATTGTAGCCCATGCATGTCGTATAAGGCGACTAGAATGGGTATCGAATGCCCGAGGGTATAACCGGGTATGGTAAAATCAGATTCCCCCTTTAGGTCTTCTATGTCTTTGTGCCGCAAGGCCAAGGACAAAAGAAGCTGCATTTTTTACCCTTTAACATGATTCGTCAGACTAAGTCTACAAGGGTCTTGTTCTAGATGTTGCTGTCCATCAAATGGGATAATATACAACAACATTTTTTTTTTTTTTTTTTTTTTTTTTTTTTTTTTGCAATACAAAAATGGGACAAATACAAAATGAAGAAGAAAATGTACACAAAAGACTTCAACAAAGTTGGCCAAGATATTACCTTAAGAGTTCTCTAGCTTGCCAGTATCTCGATGTCTCGGATTCGCCATGAAGTGTCGAGAAACGATGGAGATGAGCTCTATTCCTTCTGCCAAATCCCAAAGAATGCAGTTTGGTTCGTCAAAAATCCCAATGCTATGTAGATGTTCATTAGATCAGTTCTTTTTCATTGAGAGAAGCCACCAGTATTCCATTGCAATACATGTAGACCAACCGGACGACGGTTAGGATAGCAGCGAGAGCTCATGCCGAAAACGATAGACTTAGCCGTATAGAACATTGCCCAGGGTGCACCAGTAGGAGGTAGGTCTACATTACACCCCAGAAACAACAACATTATTGGCATGAATCGAAGTTGTCGGATGTAGACTATAAGCAGAAGTTATCACATTATTCACAAACCTATTCCACTATTGAATTATTTTGCTATAACTAATATTACTTTTAAGTTATCCTATAGCATTTAATTATTTACTCGTAATTCTTTGTATCTCCTGAAATATTGTCTTAGTTTCGCTAAATAATTAATTAACGTTGTTGATTCACATTTGATATCAAGATGTATATGAAATGAAATATATACCTTAAAATAAAGATTAAAAATATCTACTTTGATTATTTTCGTTTTTATATTCAAATGAAATATAATGAATGATTATACACTGGCCTCCAAAAGTTAAGGAACAACAGGTTTTTTGCGCCTAATTTACAAGTGAATGAATGTAGAAACACCAAATTTGGATGACATGTACACAAAGCAGTTATGCATTGACTGCAGCATAGAAGTTTACATAAGAAAAATGCAAACATGATTTACAAAAAAAAAAAAAAAGCAAACTCGCTGGAAAAGTCCATTCTTGGAAAAAATAATAGGTAAATGTCATAGAAACATAACAAAAATGAGTTTTATTAAAGATATGCCCACCTTTAGCTTAAATGCATTAGTGATCTTTACAATCTTTTATATGCACTATAAATTTTATTGTTACATTTTTATGGTGAGCTTCGAAAAACATGTTGTTCTTTAACTTTTGGAGGCCAGTATAAAATGAGTAAAATAAAGAAATGATTTTAATGTGCTCTTTAATTTTTTTACTGCTTTATGAGATTTCAATAAACATTAAGCATGAAGAATAGCACTTCCATCAGCCCGTCGATAGCTCAGTTGGCAGAGCGGTGGACTGTAGCGGTGTATTGCTGGTATCCATAGGTCGCTGGTTCGACTCCGGCTCGACGGACGCTGACGGACATTGAATTTTTTTTTTTTTAAAACATTAAGCATGAAGAATAGCACTTCCATCAGCCCGTCGATAGCTCAGTTGGCAGAGCGGTGGACTGTAGCGGTGTATTGCTGGTATCCATAGGTCGCTGGTTCGACTCCGGCTCGACGGACGCTGTGAACTTTTTTTTTTTAATTATTTTGTTTTAAAACATTAAGCATGAAGAATAGCACTTCCATCAGCCCGTCGATAGCTCAGTTGGCAGAGCGGTGGACTGTAGCGGTGTATTGCTGGTATCCATAGGTCGCTGGTTCGACTCCGGCTCGACGGACGCTGTGAACTTTTTTTTTAATTATTTTGTTTTTAAAACATTAAGCATGAAGAATAGCACTTCCATCAGCCCGTCGATAGCTCAGTTGGCAGAGCGGTGGACTGTAGCGGTGTATTGCTGGTATCCATAGGTCGCTGGTTCGACTCCGGCTCGACGGACGCTGTGAACTTTTTTTTTTTTTAATTATTTTGTTTTAAAACATTAAGCATGAAGAATAGCACTTCCATCAGCCCGTCGATAGCTCAGTTGGCAGAGCGGTGGACTGTAGCGGTGTATTGCTGGTATCCATAGGTCGCTGGTTCGACTCCGGCTCGACGGACGCTGTGATTTTTTTTTTTTTTTTTATTTTTGTTTTAAAACATTAAGCATGAAGAATAGCACTTCCATCAGCCCGTCGATAGCTCAGTTGGCAGAGCGGTGGACTGTAGCGGTGTATTGCTGGTATCCTGGTATCCATAGGTCGCTGGTTCGACTCCGGCTCGACAGACGCTGTGAACTTTTTTTTTTTAATTATTTTTTTTGAACACATTAAGCATGAAGAATAGCACTTCCATCAGCCCGTCGATAGCTCAGTTGGCAGAGCGGTGGACTGTAGCGGTGTATTGCTGGTATCCATAGGTCGCTGGTTCGACTCTCCGGCTCGACGGACGCTGTGACTTTTTTTTTTTTTTTTAATTATTTTGTTTTAAAACATTAAGCATGAAGAATAGCACTTCCATCAGCCCGTCGATAGCTCAGTTGGCAGAGCGGTGGACTGTAGCGGTGTATTGCTGGTATCCATAGGTCGCTGGTTCGACTCCGGCTCGACGGACGCTGTGACTTTTTTTTTTTTTAATTATTTTTTTTTAAAACATTAAGCATGAAGAATAGCACTTCCATCAGTCCCGTCGATAGCTCAGTTGGCAGAGCGGTGGACTGTAGCGGTGTATTGCTGGTATCCATAGGTCGCTGGTTCGACTCCGGCTCGACGGACGCTGAACTGGTTTTTTTTTACTTTTTTTTAATTTTTTGTTTTAAAACATTAAGCATGAAGAATTTTGCACTTCCAAAAGCCCGTCGATAGCTCAGTTGGCAGAGCGGTGGACTGTAGCGGTGTATTGCTGGTATCCATAGGTCGCTGGTTCGACTCCGGCTCGACGGACGCTGTGAACTTTTTTTTTTTTAATTATTTTGTTTTAAAACATTAAGCATGAAGAATAGCACTTCAGCCCGTCGATAGCTCAGTTGGCAGAGCGGTGGACTGTAGCGGTGGTGTATTGCTGGTATCCATAGGTCGCTGGTTCGACTCCGGCTCGACGGACGCTGTGAATTTTTTTTTTTTTTAATTATTTTGTTTTAAAACATTAAGCATGAAGAATAGCACTTCCATCAGCCCGTCGATAGCTCAGTTGGCAGAGCGGTGGACTGTAGCGGTGTATTGCTGGTATCCATAGGTCGCTGGTTCGACTCCGGCTCGACGGACGCTGTGAACTTTTTTTTTTTAATTATTTTTTTTAAAACATTAAGCATGAAGAATAATAGCACTTCCATCAGCCCGTCGATAGCTCAGTTGGCAGAGCGGTGGACTGTAGCGGTGTATTGCTGGTATCCATAGGTCGCTGGTTCGACTCCGGCTCGACGGACGCTGTGACTTTTTTTTTTTTTTTAATTATTTTGTTTTAAAACATTAAGCATGAAGAATAGCACTTCCATCAGCCCGTCGATAGCTCAGTTGGCAGAGCGGTGGACTGTAGCGGTGTATTGCTGGTATCCATAGGTCGCTGGTTCGACTCCGGCTCGACGGACGCTGTGAACTTTTTTTTTTTTAATTATTTTTTTTTAAAACATTAAGCATGAAGAATAGCACTTCCATCAGCCCGTCGATAGCTCAGTTGGCAGAGCGGTGGACTGTAGCGGTGTATTGCTGGTATCCATAGGTCGCTGGTTCGACTCGCTGGCTCGACGGACGCTGTGAACTTTTTTTTTTTTTTTAATTATTTTGTTTTAAAACATTAAGCATGAAGAATAGCACTTCCATCAGCCCGTCGATAGCTCAGTTGGCAGAGCGGTGGACTGTAGCGGTGTATTGCTGGTATCCATAGGTCGCTGGTTCGACTCCGGCTCGACGGACGCTGTGAACTTTTTTTTTTTTTAATTATTTTGTTTTAAAACATTAAGCATGAAGAATAGCACTTCCATCAGCCCGTCGATAGCTCAGTTGGCAGAGCGGTGGACTGTAGCGGTGTATTGCTGGTATCCATAGGTCGCTGGTTCGACTCCGGCTCGACGACGGACGCTGTGAACTTTTTTTTTTTTAATTATTTTTTTTTAAAACATTAAGCATGAAGAATAGCACTTCCATCAGCCCGTCGATAGCTCAGTTGGCAGAGCGGTGGACTGTAGCGGTGTATTGCTGGTATCCATAGGTCGCTGGTTCGACTCCGGCTCGACGGACGCTGTGAACTTTTTTTTTTTTTTTTTTATTTTTGTTTTAAAACATTAAGCATGAAGAATAGCACTTCCATCAGCCCGTCGATAGCTCAGTTGGCAGAGCGGTGGACTGTAGCGGTGTATTGCTGGTATCCATAGGTCGCTGGTTCGACTCCGGCTCGACGGACGCTGTGAACTTTTTTTTTTTAATTATTTTTGTTTTAAAACATTAAGCATGAAGAATAGCACTTCCATCAGCCCGTCGATAGCTCAGTTGGCAGAGCGGTGGACTGTAGCGGTGTATTGCTGGTATCCATAGGTCGCTGGTTCGACTCCGGCTCGACGGACGCTGTGAACTTTTTTTTAATTTTTTTTGTTTTAAAACATTAAGCATGAAGAATAGCACTTCCATCAGCCCGTCGATAGCTCAGTTGGCAGAGCGGTGGACTGTAGCGGTGTATTGCTGGTATCCATAGGTCGCTGGTTCGACTCCGGCTCGACGGCTGGAATAGCACTTCCATCAGCCCGTCGATAGCTCAGTTGGCAGAGCGGTGGACTGTAGCGGTGTATTGCTGGTATCCATAGGTCGCTGGTTCGACTCCGGCTCGACGGACGCTGTGAACTTTTTTTAATTATTTTTTTTTAAAACATTAAGCATGAAGAATAGCACTTCCATCAGCCCGTCGATAGCTCAGTTGGCAGAGCGGTGGACTGTAGCGGTGTATTGCTGGTATCCATAGGTCGCTGGTTCGACTCCGGCTCGACGGACGCTGTGAACTTTTTTTTTTTTAATTATTTTTTTTTAAAACATTAAGCATGAAGAATAGCACTTCCATCAGCCCGTCGATAGCTCAGTTGGCAGAGCGGTGGACTGTAGCGGTGTATTGCTGGTATCCACAGGTCGCTGGTTCGACTCCGGCTCGACGGACGCTGTGAACTTTTTTTTTTAATTATTTTTTTTTAAAACATTAAGCATGAATAATAGCACTTCCATCAGCCCGTCGATAGCTCAGTTGGCAGAGCGGTGGACTGTAGCGGTGTATTGCTGGTATCCATAGGTCGCTGGTTCGACTCCGGCTCGACGGACGCTGCTGCACTTCCATCAGCCCGTCGAGCTCAGTTGGCAGAGCGGTGGACTGTAGCGGTGTATTTGCTTTTTTTCGAACGCTGTGACCTTTTTTTTTTTTATTTTTTTTTAAAACATTAAGCATGAAGAATAGCACTTCCATCAGCCCGTCGATAGCTCAGTTGGCAGAGCGGTGGACTGTAGCGGTGTATTGCTGGTATCCATAGGTCGCTGGTTCGACTCCGGTTCGCTCGACGGACGCTGTGAACATTTTTTTTTTTTAATTATTTTTTTTTTTAAAACATTAAGCATGAAGAATAGCACTTCCATCAGCCCGTCGATAGCTCAGTTGGCAGAGCGGTGGACTGTAGCGGTGTATTGCTGGTATCCATAGGTCGCTGGTTCGACTCCGGCTCGACGGACGCTGATTTTTTTTTTTTTTTAATTATTTTGTTTTAAAACATTAAGCATGAAGAATAGCACTTCCATCAGCCCGTCGATAGCTCAGTTGGCAGAGCGGTGGACTGTAGCGGTGTATTGCTGGTATCCATAGGTCGCTGGTTCGACTCCGGCTCGACGGACGGACGCTCAGTTGAACTTTTTTTTTTTAATTATTTTGTTTTAAAACATTAAGCATGAAGAATAGCACTTCCATCAGCCCGTCGATAGCTCAGTTGGCAGAGCGGTGGACTGTAGCGGTGTATTGCTGGTATCCATAGGTCGCTGGTTCGACTCCGGCTCGACGGACGCTGTGAACTTTTTTTTTTAATTATTTTGTTTTAAAACATTAAGCATGAAGAATAGCACTTCCATCAGCCCGTCGATAGCTCAGTTGGCAGAGCGGTGGACTGTAGCGGTGTATTGCTGGTATCCATAGGTCGCTGGTTCGACTCGGCTCGACGGACGCTGTGAACTTTTTTTTTTTTTAATTATTTTGTTTTAAAACATTAAGCATGAAGAATAGCACTTCCATCAGCCCGTCGATAGCTCAGTTGGCAGAGCGGTGGACTGTAGCGGTGTATTGCTGGTATATTGCTGGTATCCATAGTTTTCGCATGGTTCGTCTCCGGCTCGACGGACGCTGCTGGTATCCAAGGTCGCTGGTTCGACTCCGGCTCGACGGACGCTTTTTTTTTTAATTATTTTTTTTTTAAAACATTAAGCATGAAGAATAGCACTTCCATCAGCCCGTCGATAGCTCAGTTGGCAGAGCGGTGGACTGTAGCGGTGTATTGCTGGTATCCATAGGTCGCTGGGTTCGACTCCGGCTCGACGGACGCTGTGAACTTTTTTTTTTAATTATTTTTTTTTAAAACATTAAGCATGAAGAATAGCACTTCCATCAGCCCGTCGATAGCTCAGTTGGCAGAGCGGTGGACTGTAGCGGTGTATTGCTGGTATCCATAGGTCGCTGGTTCGACTCCGGCTCGACGGACGCTGTGAACTTTTTTTTTTTTTTAATTATTTTTTTTTTAAAACATTAAGCATGAAGAATAGCACTTCCATCAGCCCGTCGATAGCTCAGTTGGCAGAGCGGTGGACTGTAGCGGTGTATTGCTGGTATCCATAGGTCGCTGGTTCGACTCCGGCTCGACGGACGCTGTGAACTTTTTTTTTTTTTTTAATTATTTTGTTTTAAAACATTAAGCATGAAGAATAGCACTTCCATCAGCCCGTCGATAGCTCAGTTGGCAGAGCGGTGGACTGTAGCGGTGTATTGCTGGTATCCATAGGTCGCTGGTTCGACTCCGGCTCGACGGACGCTGTGAACTGTAGCGGTGTATTTTTTTTTTTTTAATTATTTTGTTTTAAAACATTAAGCATGAAGAATAGCACTTCCATCAGCCCGTCGATAGCTCAGTTGGCAGAGCGGTGGACTGTAGCGGTGTATTGCTGGTATCCATAGGTCGCTGGTTCGACTCCGGCTCGACGGACGCTGTGAACTTTTTTTTTTTTTTTTTAATTATTTTGTTTTAAAACATTAAGCATGAAGAATAGCACTTCCATCAGCCCATCGACGGCTCAGTTGGCAGAGCGGTGGACTGTAGCGGTGTATTGCTGGTATCCATAGGTCGCTGGTTCGACTCCGGCTCGACGGACGCTGTGAACTTTTTTTTTTTAATTATTTTGTTTTAAAACATTAAGCATGAAGAATAGCACTTCCATCAGCCCGTCGATAGCTCAGTTGGCAGAGCGGTGGACTGTAGCGGTGTATTGCTGGTATCCATAGGTCGCTGGTTCGACTCCGGCTCGACGGACGCTTTTTTTTTTTTTTTTAATTATTTTGTTTTAAAACATTAAGCATGAAGAATAGCACTTCCATCAGCCCGTCGATAGCTCAGTTGGCAGAGCGGTGGACTGTAGCGGTGTATTGCTGGTATCCATAGGTCGCTGGTTCGACTCCGGCTCGACGGACGCTGTCGAACTTTTTTTTAATTATTTTTGTTTTAAAACATTAAGCATGAAGAATAGCACTTCCATCAGCCCGTCGATAGCTCAGTTGGCAGAGCGGTGGACTGTAGCGGTGTATTGCTGGTATCCATAGGTCGCTGGTTCGACTCCGGCTCGACGGACGCTGTGACTTTTTTTTTTTTTTTTAATTATTTTGTTTTAAAACATTAAGCATGAAGAATAGCACTTCCATCAGCCCGTCGATAGCTCAGTTGGCAGAGCGGTGGACTGTAGCGGTGTATTGCTGGTATCCATAGGTCGCTGGTTCGACTCCGGCTCGACGGACGCTGTGAACATTTTTTTTTTTTTTTAATTATTTTTGTTTTAAAACATTAAGCATGAAGAATAGCACTTCCATCAGCCCGTCGATAGCTCAGTTGGCAGAGCGGTGGACTGTAGCGGTGTATTGCTGGTATCCATAGGTCGCTGGTTCGACTCCGGCTCGACGGACGCTGTGTTTTTTTTTTTTTTAATTATTTTTTTTAAAACATTAAGCATGCCATTTCACGTTGTTGCTCATCTTTAAGATTGTCAATAGTCGTGTTGGCAATATCTTTGAACAGGTCTGGTCTATTTTTAAACATATCGCTTTGTTCAATTGCATCGTTTAAATCTGCTATTGTTAATTTTTCAGATACTATCAAATTTATTTCTGCGGCAATGAGCCGCAAATCTTTTTTTTTTTTTTTTTTTGGCTCCTTTTAAACATTTTAAGTGGTGCACAAAACATTAAATATGTGGATTTCAAAATTCCACTTACTTCTATCACAAAGCTTTACACTTGACTCTTACGCTATCCACAGGTTTGAACTACTTCTCCGGACTGTTCTCGCACTATAGCACTCAGTGGACTTTATTGGTAATCAGTAATCAGTAATCACAAGCACACCACAATAATAACACATTGTAAAATTAACAAACACATTTATTAACGTAAGAGTCATAGCCACTCGCAGCCATGCTGTTTCACTCTTGCCGATTTGGTACGACAATTAAGGCTCGTTCCCACCGAGGCGGGAGGCGTTTAAGCAGGAAGCGTTGACCAATCACTAGCCTCACCACATTCGCCTGAAACCGGTCTGAATCCACCGCTTCGAGTTGGCCACCTTCCTACTCGAAGCGGAACTTCACTGGGCGTAATGCTATTTCTCACGTTTCGCTGTGAAGGGGTCGAAAAACTGTCTTGCCTGCCGAGTGAATCTTCAACGCTTCACGCCTCGGTGGGAACGAGCCTTTAACACTCGGAGTTCTGCGCATGCAGGCGCATACATACACTTTTTTTCGCCACTAGGGGTATCCACGCGCTTAGGCCCGAACACGTATTGTATTCAGTAGACAAAAGAGGTGAGTTTTTACGGATTTTGAGAAAGTCCGTAAAGATAACATTATTATACAGTAGAACCCTTTAAGTGGAAAACCTCCAAAATTGAAAAAAAAATTTGTTCCCTTTCCTTCAAGTCACAAAACTACATTACTCAAAATTTCAACCCTCTATAAGTTGAAATAATTAGTCAATCACCCATAAGCCATTTTGGTATATATTTTCCCACCGTAACTCGAAAAAAAAAAAATTGGACCTCTGTATCTCGAACATTAGCAATGTTTAATTTCACAATCTTTTTTGCAACCTTCACAACTCGATCATTTGAAACTAATTACCTCTATAGCTCGAAGAAAAGTAATTTACCGACTTTAAGAATTTGCCGACAATGCACGTCATTGTTTCTTAGAAAACAAGGTATGAGTATACAGTAAACAGAATAACCCCATCTATGAAATATTCTTATTATTGCTATTGATTTACACTCATGTCCATAAATTAAGGATAATTCAGAATCACACAGAAATAAATTGAACTCTAAAATAAAAATTTCACCTGTAGAATTATCACACACATCTTGAAGAAGAATATGCAAATTACAGGAAACCACCAGATGCCGCGGATAGTACGTCACAATGACGAGAGTGTAAGAGAGGGGTATAGAAGGAATGGTGGCAAAGAAGTAAAATTGTTCACAAGCGCTTTAAAAGCCTTTCAGTGCAATAACCGCATAGTTATGGCGCAAAGGAAGCATTTGGATTATTTTTTACGTGGTAGAATAGTCGGACGACTGGAATGTGGACGTACCCAGCTGGAACTATCCGAGGAACTTGGAATCCCCAGAGTGTCATCTCCAGGCTTTGGCAACGATTCCAAGATGATGGTAATGTGAGTAGATGTTACAGCACAGATCGCCTCCGAGTTACAACGCCGAATGAAGACCGGTATTTAGCAGTTACTGCCAAAAGAAACAGACGGAGCACAGCATCAGACCTGTCTCGTCAGCTCTCTTCAGCTACCGGTACGACAGTTTCAAGGCAGACCGTGTACAGACGCTTAGGGCACATTGGTCTATATTGGCCTGCCAGATGTGTTCCACTTACCGCCATTCACTGTCGCCTGCGATTAACCTGGAGTAGAGAGCATGCATTGTGGACACCGCAACAGTGGTCTTGTGTGATGTTTTCCGACGAGTCCAGGTTTAGTTTGCAGTCTGATTATTGCCGGAATTTCATATGGAGAGCGCCAGGTACCCATTACCACCAAAGAGAACACCATTGAACGACACCGTTACGGTGGTGCAGGATGGTTCGTTTGGGGGGAATTATTCTTGGTTCCAGAACTGACCTGCATATTCAGAGTGTAACGATGACAGGCCACATCTATGGGGATGTCATTCTGGAACAACACGTATTTTTGTTTCGGGGCGCCATGGGTGCTGAATTTCTGTTTATGGATGACAAGGCCCGTCCTCACCGTGCAAACATTGTAGACGAATGCCTTCAATTGGAGGATATCACCCGTATGGATTGGCCAGCATACTCACCGGACTTGAATCCAATAGAGCATGTGTGGTCTATGCTTGGCCGACGAATTGCAGCCCGTCAACCCCCTCCCACCTGTCAACCGGAAATTCGGAGGGCTTTGCTTGATGAGTGGTGTAATATTCCGCAAGATCAGATTGATAATTTGATACTCAGCATGCCTAGGCGTTGTAAGGCCTGTATTGCATCGTCCGGGAGACATACTCCATATTAACCATCATACTAACCATGTTATACTGTTTTTTGTAAATAGGTTCTTTTTGAAATTTGCTCCAGGAATAAAAATCGCAATTTTTATTAATTATGTCAAACATATAGCATCTTTTTTGCTCTTTACCTTTTGTTTAATAAATAGACTTTACAAATAAGTCAAATTTGTTTTGCTTCTGTCTCTTTCTATGCCTGAACTTCATTATCCTTAATTTATGGACATGAGTGTAATTTGAACTCTAGCGATAGATAGAGAACGATCGAATTGTCTAAAGCAAATAAATAAACAATTGACTTTTTTAATACATAACGTTTTTAATTTTAAGGTTCTTTCGGAATTATTTTGATTTTTATTGTAGTACATAATATAACTTTTAAGTTGCAAATAAACATGTTTATTACCTCTTTAACTTGAATTTTTATTTATTTTACCTAACTCAAAATAAGTCAGAAAGAATCTTAACCCCTACAAGTCGAACATTTCCTTACAAAATTCGCGTAAGTCGAAATCCTCCATAAGTCGAAAACTCTATAACTCGAATTATTTGACGTCTCCCTTGATGTTCGACTTACAAAGGTCCTACTGTATTTTATAAAGCTGTGAAATCTGTGCCTCAAGTATCTCAATCCAACCACATCCAGTTACAATCTGGTTGTGCAACCTGCACACTACAATACTAAAAAAAAAAAAAATCAGTGTTATTATTACAATGTTTTATTACATTAAAATATTTATTTTGATACAAATACATTTTTAAAATACAGGTGTTTAATGAATTTACTATAAACTTCCATGAAAATTAGGTAAAAAGAAACTATTTGAAACATCCAAGAATTATTATCTTAAGTTTATTTCTAGGTATTGGATTTTATTCCTTTCGCTGGTATTTCTTGCAGTAGCAATGAAAAATATTTTCGATATACGAGTTTTTATTCAAACGACTCACTCTAGTTATTCCTACTGCGTGGCTTCCCGCTAAAATATATAGGCCCACGAAAACAAGCCATGTCCTTTGCGAAATTCCAAAACATACAGTGCGAAAGGCTTTGATACATAAGGATTTTTTTATCCTTCATTTTCAACGCAAAAAATGAAAAATAATAATAAATAAATAAATAAAAGAACTTGCACATTTCTGCATAGGGTTCGAATGCGAATCTATGGATTCTATTCATTCGAATTCGAACTGAGGTGTAATAAAGAATCCGATATTGATTTGGGCCCGCAGTGGATTCACTACTGTCCTCGGAGCTCTTGTGCTGCTCTACTCTGGAGAGTAAAAAATATTTATACATAAGAATATAGTTCTTTTTTTTCCAGTTTCCATTTACATAGTCACTCCAGGATATTTGCGGTTGAGAACTCTACAAAAGAGGCTTTTCCCAAAATGGAATCTTCGAGAAGTTCCACGGAATACTTTTTCCGAGTTCGAAAATAACCGTGGACTGGAAATATCCGTATACTGGTTGCTTTTGCTTTTTTACTTTACCATAGTTGATGGTTACTTTTCATCAAATGAATTGAATAAGAAAACAAGTAATATAAAAAAAAGTTTTTAAAGTCAATTCCTACTTTTTTTCACTATAGTGCAGATAGTCCTTTATAAATAATTTTCATTTATTTTTTTAAATTTATCTGGCGCCATCTATTGGTAGATATATGCTACTTAAATCTAAAAAAAAATGAATGAAATGAATTTTTTCTAATACAGATGACATTACAGATACAGTCATATTTATGCCATATAGGGCTGCACTGCTGTTACTCATTTAGCACTACTCAGGGAGCAGGTGTAGCTTGAAGATCTGTAACAAGAACGTGAAACCATTTCTTTTATATCGACTTTCTTTTTACTTCTCGACATAGTATACATAGAATCTTTTATAATTCCATATATATCTTTTTATAACAAAAATGAACCAAACGATGTTCGTTTAATGTTGGTAATATTAATAATAATCGAATGTAAGATAACGTTTCTGTTATGTATGTGTTCTGTTTCGAGTTTTGATTGGTAAAAAAAATCGTCTCACTGCAGATTCAAAACGTTGCTGCTATCAATAATAATTTAACACAGAATATGAAACAATAACGTCAAAGTGAGTTATTATGTCTTCATTTTAATAAAATTTTATATCTGTTGTTATTCATGTGTTGTTAAATTTATTGTCGTTATATACCTCACTAACTTATTTTACCTCACTAAATAAGAATCTAAACCTCTACAAGTCGAATATTTCCTTACAAAATCCGCGTAAGTCAAAACCCTCCATAAGTCGAAAACTCTATAACTCGAATTATTTGGCGTCTCCTTGAAGTTCGACTTACAGAGGTTCTACTGTACTTTCAAATTACCACTGTTAAAGTTAATATTGAATAATTTAATCATGGAAGATGAAACTAAAATCAATTTATAAGAATATAATATGCTTTAATTACCTTAAAAGCATTCCACGCAAGTGATGAAGTAACTTTTTCTGTTATTAAATCAATTGGTTGTCGCATACCATCTTTATATATAAGGACATCAATATGATCCCCATAAAGTAAATGATTCTATATGTATAAAAATAATGAAAATACAAATTATCACATTAATATAGTAATTTACACAGCAAATTAAAAATAAATCTTAAAGAGTACATAATTATTTTAAAAATAGATATAAACTGGTTAAAAAATATAAATGCAGCAATGTTATTATTATAAAATTAAAAACATTTTTAATACTAAGGAACTAATGTCTAAGTGGATTTAGATTTGAGTCTTTTTCAATTCCTTCTATTAGCTCACACTCTCCCTATATATATCTTGTTCAAATTTTCAAACGTTCATATAATACTTTTTTATTCATCCACTCAAGTTCAAATACATTTTTTTAACTTGTAGTGGATGAGACTTGATGTTAATACAGTTTTTTCAAATATTAACTCAGTAATTAAATTTAATTCATTAATTTTAGTTTTTTTAGATTTAAGTTGCATATATCTACCAATAGATGGCGCCAAATAAACTTTCTACTTTCTTTCTTTTTCTAAACTAAAAAGATTTCTTACTGGTATCCAGATTATCATCATCCCCTCAATAATAACCAAATTTTGCACAACAGACGCAATCATTTACTAATGTCAAAGTAAATCTCCAACGCCCAAGTACAATCAATACAATTTCCTGAATATATTTCTTAGAATGTATGTTTTAATCAGATATTCTGTCTGCGAAGCGTATTTGACATTCAAGGAAAAATTTAAAATTCATTGCATTTAGAGTACCACTTAGGCGTAAAAGCAAATGATTTTCCAAATATATGTCTGTCATATTAATAGCAAACTAAAGCAGACGAAAGTTAAAGTTTATTCAAATATATTTAATTTAGATCAACCACGCAATTCAAATAATTTGCTTTCAATATTTTAAATTTAATTAAATCTATTTCATTCGCATTGCCAAATAAAGGCAGTCACCTTTTATTAAATTTCAACAACTATTTCCCATAGTTAGAAGAATATTTTTATCTTTGTAATTAATGAAAGAATGTTAAAGGGCATCCAATTTTCTATCGAAATATTTAAAAAGAAATTAATAAATGATCAAAAACCTCGTATAGTTTTAGAAGTATTTAATATTCTTTCATAAATGTATAATTTATGATTTAATTTACTACTATATTATGTGTTCTATATGAATTTAAATTTTGAATATTTGAAATTCAGTATTATAGTGTGAAGGTTGAGCAACCAGTTTGTAACTGGGTGTGGTTGGGTTGAGATAATTTTTTTCTAATGCAGCTGGTAATACAGAGACAGTTGTTTTATACCATATAGGGCTGCATCGCTGTTACTCATTTAGCATTACCCAGGGCCACGTGCAGCTTGAAGTTATGCTACGGACGCGAGTAACACTATCCTTGCATCGCTCTACGATCGTATTAGACCGGGACCTTCGTCTTAAAGTGAATTCCGAACCACTACAAACATCCATGGCACCTCCGGCCTGTGGTATTCGCATCCGAACCCTGTGGTACCGAGAACGAGAGCGCTAGCCACTCGGCCATCAGGTCCCTTTAAAATTATTATTTTTTCAATTTTTCAATAAAGCTGTTAAAATTCTGGTGGCAAGGCAGAGTGGTACATCCAGGATTTAGCATTATTATCGTGCATAAAAACACAATCAGGCTGAGCCATATTTTCATTGCACTCTATTTTAAATTATTCTTTAATACCTCAATATTCAAATTAAGATTCATTATCTCATCAATAATAACCAAATTTTCGACAACAGAAGCACTCATTTACTGATATCAAAGTAAATCTTCAAAGCCCATATACACTCAATACATTTCACCCAAAATGTTTCTTAGAATGCATGTTTTAATCAGACATTCCATCTGCGAGGAGTATCCAATATTCATAAAAGTTTTTAAATTCATTGCATTTAGAAGTACCACGATAATGATTTTCCAAATATATGTCTGTCATATTAAATAGCAAACTAAGCCAGACGAAAGTTAGTTTATTCAAATATATTTGGCTTAGATAAACCACGCAATTCAAATAATTCGCTTTCAATATTTTAAATTTAGTTTAATCTATTTAATTCTGCATTTGTTAATAAAGCCAGTCAGCTTTTATTAAATATCAATAACTATTTCACATAATTAGAAGAATGTTTTTATCTTTTGTAATTAATGAAAGATCGTTAAATTGCATCCAATTTTCTATTCAAATATTTAATAAGAAATTAATAATAATTGATTAAAAAAACAGTATAATTTAATAAGTTATTAATAGTATCAAGTAATAAGTAAAGGTATAGTATAAGGTTAAAAGTTATAGTATAAAAGTGTAACATAAAGTTGTTGATATAAGTTTTATAAAATATTAAGGGTTGTAATAGTAGTATAAGATTGTAATAGTGTTTCAATAGTATAGAAGTTCATAACTGTATAATTTACGATTTGTAGTGTACAGGTTGTGCAACTGGATCGTAATTGGGTGTGGTTGGTTGAAATACTTGATTCACAAGTTGGAGAACTCGCATTCTATTTAAACACGCATAGACACACACACACACACACACACACACACACACACACACACACATACAATTAGAAACGTACAATATTTAGCACATTTAAAGAAATATAATTATAGATTCGTGGAAGGATTCCACTTCAAAACTGAAAACTCGATACTCAGCTAAGCGCAGATGCGCGAAATATACATCCTCTCAAGGAGAAAATCTGTAGACCAACCAATGCGCTAGGATGTGCAAATATATTTCGTCTTGAGATGAGAGACTATAATCTAAACATTTCTCAGCAGAAATGCAAGTCGCGCTGTACTTCCTCTCGGTTAGAGTCTCGAGGCCAAATGACCATTTTTTCTGAACGTAGGAGGAAGTACGGTTACAGTACTAAATTACATTTTTGCTTTAGAAATTTAAAAAAATTATATTTTACTAGACTAGCAATTTATTGAAAGAAGTATGCGTGTTAAACACACACAAAAATTTTTATATATAAATATCATGTATATTTATTTGTCACTTTTATGCATTATTTACAGATATATTTGTATTCTTTCTATCAAACATATTAAAAAATAACTATAAGAAATATTAAATGCATTCAATATTATATCAGTTTTCACAAATCCTGTTTAAATACTTTTAAAACTTTAATTATTTTTTTTTTTTTATTCATCAATAAATGTGTATATAAATAAATAAATAAGTATATAAATATATATACAGGGTGATTATACTTAAAGCTACACTTTCAAAATGTTGTAAAAAAAAGAACCACTCGTCACAATGAGTTCAAGTTTGAACTGAAGATACTTGAAGAAAGGGGAAACGGTATTGCATCAAAAAAAAAAAAAATTTCCAAAAAAAAAAGTTACACCCATTTTTCCCTTCCAATTTGGTATGATCTTGCCGTGGTGGATAGGCTTTCCACTAACAGTGTCACAACTGTAGAATGATAAATGACTTTGAAGTCATTCAACCATGTGAATGGTTGGTTGTTGACAAAATCGACAACAAGTTGACATGTGATTGATGGGTTGTGAATGACAAAATGTCACACTTACAGTTAGTTTAATGTGCAACTCATACCAAATACGTTGTCATTTCGATTCAAAATATCACTAGCAGCCGAATTCATTTTTTATGCCGCTTACAGCACCATCTATTAATACACTTTGGAACTTCTTTTTTGATGCCTTACCGTCCCCCCTTCATCTCAAGTATCTTCTGTTCGAATTTGAACTCATTGTGACTAGTGTTTCTTTTTTTTAGAACATTCTGAAAGTGTAGCTTTAAGTATAATCACCCTGTATAATTATACATATATAAATGTTTTTGAGAATCTTATCTAATGGCATATATTTTAAAAGTAAATAATCACTAAAGGGTAAATAATAAATAAAACTATTACATGAAAAAGTAGATATTCACAAAAAGATGAATATTTTTCTTTCAAACCAACATGCGTGTTCTTCATTAAAATATATGTAATTAAGCAATGTAAATTGCGTCAAATAGTTACGATTTTCTATCTGATAAGCTATTAATGCTTCCATTAACATTTTTTTTAAGCCGAAGGTTTCTTGATGATATGAGTATCTTAATATAAGCCTTGCGAAACTTTTTAAATGGTAACACTTAGAAAAAAGCAAAATGGCGCGTGGAACAGTCTCAGAAATCTCGGAATTTCATCTCCAGTTTTCTTAAGGCACGTTCCTCCGATGTCGCTGTTGTTCTTTTATGAATGGCATTTTGTCTGTTATCAGGATGAAAGAAGACTCAAAGAAATAGAAATAAAAAATTAGAAACCACCCTTTTTGCTGCTGTAGTGGTTTGTACCGATGTGCCATTCCTGGCCAGGATTCAAATGGGCGTATGCTAAACTGCATGATGCCTCCACAAGACAGTGCCAGTTTTTTTTTTTTTTCTTCTTTTTTATGTTAGTAGTTGAAAAATAGTTTTAGTTAGTAATAAAGGATAGTTAGCTTATTTCTTTGTTATATGGCTTTATTATATAGTTACTTATGCCCCCCCTCCTGCTTCCTATTTAAAAAGTGTTCTTGCAGTTCGCATCAAGAGTAGGAATACATTTTTTTTTGAAGAAAAGAAAAAAAACTGAGATATGTTCTTTATTTTGTGTTTCTGTGGCTGAGAAATGGCGGTCATTTGCTGCTCTTTGGAAACGCTATAGTCCTTTTCTTTTTTTTTTTTTTTTTTTTTTTTTTTTTTTTTGAGTTGGTTTTTGATTTGGAATGAGGTTTATTAAGCCTATTATTTTCTTTGGTGGGTGTTATTTGACATTCGATATTCTTTTTTTTTTTTAAATTCGCCGAGGAGATATAATTCCTTTAATAAACGGTAAAAGTTGTTACTTGCACATGTGGATCTTTTTTTTATTTTATGTTTTCGGATAGAGTTTTAGGATTTTGAAAGGAAAAAAAAAATTCAACCGCTGTCAGTATCGTCCCGGATATCTGTAATAAGAGCTTGACACTATTTTATTTTACAACGACTTCCTTTTTATTTCCTACACAAAATAATACATAGAAACTGTTCCAATTCTTAAATATATTTTTATAACAAAATTGAAGCAAACGATGTTCGTTTAACGTTGATAATATTAATAATAATCGAATGTAAGATAACGTTTCTGTTATGTAATAAGGCTTTCGAGTTTCAACTGATAAAAAAATCGTCTGAAAAATCATCGTCCACAAAACTCATTTAATCAGTTAGTACTTAACTTTTGAAATGCTGATTCGTTTGAAATGACCCTCACGATCACCCGATTTGAATCTTATTGAAAATGAACGGGGCATACTAAAGAAGTGTTTAGATTCCTTCCCTGATACTTATTGAATCCTTTCCTAGCTAAGAGCATGCCTTTTCTTTTAGTATCTGAATCGAAGTGGTATATGGGGATGTGAGGCATCAAGGACTATAATCCTCTAATAACTATATAGGAACAGTTCGTTTTCTCTATTTAAAATGTCACTCTCCACAAGCCCTCTACGATTGTGTTAGATTGGGACCTACTGTTTAAAACAGAGTCCGAACCACTACAAACATCCATGGCACTACAAACATCCGGGCTCTGCCGAACCCGAAATCTGTGGTACCGAGTACCAGAGTGCTAGCCAGTCGACTATTCAGGACCTGAAACCTGACCCACACTGGCTAATATTTCTCGAAACATGCCTGTAATAATTCTATTCATAAATCTAGCATCACTTTCCAAAATAAAACGATGAACAATAACTCTGGAACGAGATTTGCTTTTGTTATTTTAATAGATTTCATCATAAATTGTTAAAAAAACTGAACTTTTACTGCCAAAACTTCATTTCTCGAATTTGAAAGAAATACATAGAGCACTCTCTTGAATTAAATACCATAATCTATAAACTTGAGTTTCTTTAATCTTTTTAACTTGAAACAGCCTGAACTTGAAAATCATAAAAGAAGGGCAGCAATAAAAATTGCTTTAAACCATATCGTTTTTCGAAAAATTGTAGGCAAGCATGAAAACATAAAAATTCTCTCTTATGATTTTGCTGTTTTCAGAAAAACGTTTTATAGTCAAAGCGTTTTTAATAGGAGTATATACCTAGTCTATAAAAGTAGGACTTTTTGTTTATGACATGTCATCCGGTTGTACTTGTATATTAATTTTTTATTGCTATTTATGAAAAAAAATATATTTTCGTCCAAATTATAAATTTTGAAAAGCTTTTCAGTATTTTCCGTTTTTAAAAAAGCTATGTGGGAGTGAAACATTAGAACTGATAACACTGTAAAATAAAATCTCATGAAATGGTAATTATATAATGAAAAGATTCAAGTTGTTGTTACTTGATATTTCATTTGAATGCAAAAATGAAAATAAAATATATAATTAGCTTTATTTTGTTTGTTTGTTTAAGAGGTATATATTTCATTTCACATACATTGATATCCAAAGTGAATCCCCCAAACTTAACAGACTTCAAACTGTAATTTGACTATTATTTATTTGAAATTGAGAAATTTCCTCAAGTCGTAGGGTAGAATAAAAGACAATGGTCCAAAACATACAAAGAATTAATTAACTGATATAGGGTTATGTAAAAGTAAAATTGCTTACAGAGAAAAATTCCAATAATGGATGTTTGTATATAATGTGTTTATATATAACGTGTTTGTAATTCACGTGCGACATTTCGCATTCCTGCCAATTCAAGATCATAAACTTAAATTTAAGCCCACTAACAGAAAAGACATGCTCTTAACTCTGAAATAATACAAGGATGCAATCTAAAAAAAAGATTCCCAGCATGTCCAATACATATTCAAGTCGGGTGATTGTGATGACCATTTTATACGAAGCAGCCTTTTTAAAAGTTAAGTACTCACAAATTATTTGGGATTTACGTACACGACAGATTATATGAGATTATCGATCTAATAAAAACATAATCAGGTCTAACTTTTGAATTAAATGCGCGAAAATATCAAAAGAATGTCTGCAAGAATTCAGGTCTCTAACACAATGCAATAACACAATCCTGAATTAGATGGGGTGAACAATGTGGTCCTCTCCAGCAATCCCAAATCATTTATCCATCTCCTCTGTATACTTTGTAAGTCCGTGAATGTTGCTAGCTTTATACAGATTTTCCTCTCCAAATCAGCAATATAGGCTAAATCTGGACTCACTGGTAAAGAGCGCAATACATCCTTCCTTTGTATTCAATTGAGGTAATCTCGAGACATGTTTAAGCGGCTTTTTGACTGCCAGGCCATCAACTGAATACAAGGCATGGCCCTCCTTACATGCAGCTGACTTGTTTTAAGCCGTCAGTTGTCATAATGTAGATCTACTTAAGCATAGTCCAAAGCGAGCTGATGTATATCATTGATTCATGGTGTTGTGATTGCAGACGCAGAAAGTGGACATCCTTAGCAATTGCGACAATTATACGTCCATGTTATGATCTTCATAATCCTTCATAGCATTTTCACAAGTGGGTAACGACTAAGCCATTGATAATTAAGGCACAAACTATTTCCGACTTTCGTTTGTCTTCTTCCAGATGCCTACCATCTCCCATCACCTAGTGGTAGGGGATGTCTACGTACTACTGGATTTAAATTTGGCTAGTTTGATGACATTCTAGTTAAGGTTTACTGTATATATTCTTTGACATCCCAAAAAAAGATACAGAATCCTCCAACAACAAGCTGTATTTTATGTCCAAAACGTTTCTTTTAAAGCAGTACTGGTATGTAAATATTTTACCGAGGACCAGTTTTCCTGTGAGCGTACCTGTCATATGTCGTATGCAAAATTTCGACACTTTCTGGGTTTCTTTCTTTTTTTTTTTTTCTTTTTTTTTTTTTTTTGGAATTTGATAATTTTTTTATTTGTTGCTTAACACAATGTAAGTTTGGTATCCTTGGTATTTCCCTTTTAGCATGTTATTATTAATTTTTTTAATCAATAGATTTGGTGTTATTATTATCATACATAAAAACATAATCAGTAAAATATAGTTATAAAAAATGAGCCAAATATACTGTGCAATAATATCATATGTATATCATTTGGTAATAATAGTCCCACAAATGTAGAGCAGGAGATTAGTGGTGGTCGACAATCCTAAAAAAAGTGAAAATCAGGATATATAGAAATCAATAACAAATCTTTTTAGGTATAAAACGACAGTAAATTTGTCAACATATGAATAACAACGGATATAAAATGGTACCAAGATGAAGCCGTAATAACACGCTCTGACGTTAACGTTTAATATTTTGTACTAAAGTATTATTGTTATCAGTAACTTTATGAGTCTACATTTAGACAATTTTTTTTACCATTTAAAACTCGAAAGCATTATTAAATACATAGCTGAAACACTATCTTATTTCGATTATTATTAATATTACCAACGTTAAACGAACATCGTTTGGTTCCATTTTGTAGTAAAACTTATAAAGGAATTCGAAAAGATTCTATGTATTCTTTTTGTAAGAAGTAAAAAAAAAGTAGTCATAAAATAAATGGTTTCACGTTCTTGTTACAGATATCTAGGATGATACTGACAGCGATTGAATTTTTTTTTTTTCAAAAACTCCATTCGAAAACATAAAAAAAAAAAAAAAACAGACATCCAAATGTACAAATAACAGTTTTTGCCGTGTGTTGAAGGAATTATATCTCCTCGGCGAATTAAAAAAAGAATATCAGATGTCAAATAACACCCACCACAGAAAATAATAGGCTTAATAAAGCTCGTTCCAAATCAAAAACCAACGCGAAAAAAAAAAAGGACTATTACGATACCAAAGACCAGCAAATGACCACCATTTCTCAGCCACAGAAACACAAAATAAAGAACATATCTCTACTTTTTCCTTTTTTTTTTTTCAAAAAAGAAAAGAAAAACAAATTTTAATGTATTCTACGCGCAATGAGAACTGTAAGAACACTTTTTAAATAGGAAGTGGGGTGGAGGAATAAGTAAAGGAAACTAAAAACTATTTTTTCAACTACTAGCATAAAAAAAAAAAGATGATAAAACTGGCACTATTTTGTGAAGGCATCATGTAGTTTAACATACGCCTCTTTTGAATACTGGCCAGGAAAGGTACAAACTACTGCAGCGGCAAAGAGGGTGGTTCTATATCTATCTATCTATATCTATATATATATATATTCTTTTTCTTTGAGTCTTCTTTCATCCTGATAACAGACAGAATGTCATTCATGAAAGAACAGCGAATTACTACGATATCAAAAGAACGTGACTTTAAAAAAAACTGGAGGAGTATGCCGAGAATTCTGAGACTGTCCCACGCGCCATGTTGCTTCTTTTTTAAGTGCTACCATTCAGAAGGAGTTTTGTAAGGCTTACACTACGATACTCATATCACCATGAATCCTTCCATGAATGTTAATGGAAGTATTAATAGCTTACTAGATAGAAAATCGTAATTATTTGCAGCAATTTGCATTTTTAATTACGTTATTTTAATGAAGAACAAGCATTTTGGTATGAATTTCGTACAAAAACTTTAATCTTTTTTGTTAATATCTACTTTTTTTCACGTAATATTTTTATTTAATATTTAACCTTTAATGAATATTTACTTTTTAAAATATGCTGCCAGATAAGAGACTCAAAAAATCCCCCATTTACTTATGAATTTTAAAAAGTTATTTTTTAATAGAAAGAATACAAATATATCTGTAAATAATGTCTAAAAATGACAAATAAAACAAACTTTTTACACGATTTTTATATGAAAAATAGAATTTGCTTTTTGTGTGTTTGTGTTTAATATATATTTTCCTTATTATACACTCAAGTCCATAAAAAGATAATTCAGAATCACACAGAAATTGAACTCTAAAATAAAAAATTTCGCCCGGCGAATTATCACACACATCTTGAAGAAGAATATGCAAATGGAAACCACCAGATGGTGCGGATAGTACGTCATAATGACGAGACTGTAAGAATATATGAGGAATGGTGGCAAAGAAGTAAAATTGTTCATAAGCTCTTTAAAAGCCTTTCAGTGCAATTAGTTATGGCACAAAGGAAACATTTGGATGATTTTTTACGTGGTAGAATTATCGGACGACTGGAATGTGGACGACCCAGGTGGAAGTATCCGAGGAACTTGGAATCGTCCAGAGTGTCATCTTCAAACCAACGATTCCGAAGAGGATGGTAATGTGAGTGGCGCATTGTCGCCCCCCATAAAAACAACGTTGTTTGAGGACCGATGAAGCAGTTACTGCCAAAAGAAACAGACGGTAGCTGAACATTAGACCTGTCCAGTCAGATCTTTTCAGCTACCGGTACGACAGTTTCCAGGCAGACCATGTCCAGACGCTTGAAAAACAGTTCTATATGCTCAGGCCTGTCAGATGTGTTCCACTTCCCGCAGCTCACTGTCGCCTGCGATTAACCTGGAGAACAGCATGCATTGTGGACACCACAACAGTGGTCTTGTGTCGTGGGGTTTTCGCCACACCAGGTTTAGTTTGCAGTCTGATTCTCGCCGGCCTTTCATATAGACCAGGCCAGGTTTTCCATTATCACCAAGGGAACACCATTGAACGACACCGTTGCCCACGGAGGTGCAAGGATGGCTCGTTTGGGGAGGAATTATTCATGGTTCCAGAACTGATCTGCATGTTCAGAATAGCCCAATGACAGGCCACATCTATCGGGATGTCATTCTGGAACAACATGTACGTTTGTTTCGTGGCGCCATGGGTGCTGAATTTCTGTTTATGGATGACAGTGCCCGTCCTCACCGTGCAAACATTGTAGACAAATGCCTTCAATTGGAGGATATCGTCGTATGGATTGGCCAGCATACTCACGGGACTTGAACCAATAGTGCTGTGCATGGCCGGGATGAATTGCAGAAATGTCAACCCCCTCCCACCTGTCAACCGGAACTTCGGAGGGCATTGCTTGATGTGTGGTGTAATATTCCCCAAGATCAGATTGATAATTTGATAATCAGCATGCCTAGGCGTTGTAAGGTCCAGTATTGCACGTGACATTCCGCGTTAACCATCATACTAACCATGTTATACTGTTTTTTGTAAATAGGTTCTTTTTTGAAATTTGCTCCAGGAGTAAAACTAATTTTTATTAATTATGTCAAACATAAAGCATCTTTTTTTTTTTGCTCATTTTACCTTTTGTTCTAATAAATGCTTTACAAATAAGTCAAATTTGTTTTGCTTCTGTCTCTTTCCCTGACTTTTTATCCTTAATTTATGGACATGAGTGTATATATTCATATATTCCTTTCAAGAAATTGCTATTCTGGTGAAATATAATTTTCTTTCTAATTTCTAAAGCAAAAATGTATTTTAGTACTGCAACCGTGCTTCCTCACACGTTCAGAAGAAATGGTCAATCGGCCTTGTGACTCTGCTCCGTGAGTAAGTACAGGGCAATATGAGCTTCCGTTGATAAATGTTCAGCTTATAGTCTCTCATCCCAAGAGGAAAAATATATGTAGCACATCCTGGCGCATTAGTTGGCCCACAGATTCTCCCCGCGAGAGGAATTATATTTCGTGCATCCTGCTCGTAGCTGAGTATCGTGTTTTCTGCTTTGAAGTGGAATTCTTCAACGAATCTATAGTTATATACGTCTTTAAATGTATTAAAAACTATGTTTCTCTAATTGTATGTATGAGGTTTTTGTGCGTGTGTCAATAAAGCTCTGAATTCTCTAAACTGTGCCTGAAGTATCTAAGCCCAACCACGCCCAGATATCATCTAGTTGCAAAACCTACATTCTACAGTATTGCGTTTCAAATATTCAAAATTTCAAATTCATATGGAACACACAATATAATATTATTTTAAATCATAAATTATAACAATAATGAAAGAATAATAAAAATTTCTTAAATTATAAGGTTTTTTATCAATTATTGTTAATTTCTTATTAAATATTTGAATAGAAAATTAAATGCATTTTAATGATCTTTCATTAATTACAAACATAAAAATATTCTTCATACTCAGGTAAATAGTTATTGAAATTGGATAAAAAGGTGAATCGCTTTATTTGGCAATGTGGAATGAAATAGATTTAATTAAATTTAAAAAAATGTTGAAAGTGATCTAAATGAAATATATTTGAACAAACTTTAACTTTCGTCTGCCTTAGTTTGCTATTTAATATGACAGACATACATTTTGAAAACCATTAGCTTTTACGCCTACGCGGCGCGCGAAATGCGAGGAATTTTAAATTTTTCCGTGAATGTTAAATACTTTTCGCAGACAGAATGTCTGATTAAAACATGCATTCTAAGAAACATTTTCAACAAATTGTATTGATTGTACCAGGGAGTTGAAGATCTGCTTCGATATAAATGAGTGTTTCTGCTGTAGGAAATTCGGTCATTATAGATGGAATAATGATATTGAGAGACTTAAATAATAGTGATATTTTGACGTTAAGTATATTAAGTTTTGCAATACGTTTTTATAATATCACCTTATTAAGATAATTCATTTAAAATAAAAAACAATTCTAAAAGAGACATTGTTTTGTAATATTAAGGAAATTATTGCAATAAATTCAAGTTGAGAAATAATGAAAAATTTTTATAAATTAAAATTTTTAAGTTACATTCAGTACTTTCCCTAACTTTTAATAACCATTATTTTAAGAATAACAATTTTTATTTAATTTAATCAGATTTAAAAGATAACACTAATTTCGAATACATTTCTTAATTTTTTACGTGAATGATCATTTATAAAATAAATTTCCTTGTAAACTCAAAAGAAATCATGAAAAAATTCATAAAAGAAAAACTTGACAAGTTTAAAGAAAAAAATCGACAAAGAAATGATAACAAAAAGGATGGTAAGAAAACACGTATCCCAAAAAGTTAAAATCATCAGATCCCTCTCCAAAAAAACAGACAGAAAAGGAGGTTTCTCTTAAGAGAAAAGAAACATATGAGATTTCGATGCTATATAAAAAGTTAGAGATGTTGAAGGTTTTACAGGCGAGATAATAAAATGTAAAGAAGAAATCAATCCAGAGCAGAAGTTGTGACAAGTCGAGAATTTTAGGAAAATCTAAACAATATGTAAGAAAGATTGGAAAAGAAAAAATTTCACAAATTGTTCACTCAGAAGAAAAGGAGAAAAAGACAAAACTTCGATATATTTTTGTCAATGATGAAGAAGATGTAGGCCTAGATGTTCTAACAAACTCAAAATTGGCTACTGCATGCGTGGTCCAGAAAATTGTAACTTTGATATATGCTATTGGCCCAAAAACTAAAATTAAATTTAAATTTAAATTTCCCGGGCATATGGAATTTAAATTTTTTTTTAGGTTATTGGCTTTGTCCTTGTTGACGTCAAAATATTCATTAGTGTGACTTCGGCGATTTTTGAAATGTCTGAATTAATTGCGCAAAGAACTTGCATTAAATTTTGTTTGCGGAATGAATATTCGTGTGCGGAAACGTATAGAATGTTGCAGAAGGCATTCGGTGAGCACTCCTATATCGAAAAGAAATGGTATAAACAGTTCAAAGAAGGCAGAGAAGGCGTTGAAGACGAAGAAGCGAAAAAGCTCAAAAATTAAAAATAGCTTCAAAAAATTAAATTAGCTTCTAAAATTAAAAATATGGTGCTTTCAAACCGTCGATTTAAAATTAGAGACCTTGCTGATGATGTGGAAATTTCAAAAGGATTGGCCAATTCCATTATAAAAGAGATGTTTTGTGCCTCAAACGCGTGAAATCTCGATTGGTACCGAAAACATTGAATGTGCCAGCTCACTCTGCATTGATTAGTGACTTTTTCTCAAAATTAAGCCCAAATCGTTCCACAACCACCGTATTCACACCGTGCGCACACAGTATTCCTCCCTATTCCCTAAACTCAAAAAGACGACTCCGGAGACACCGATTTGAATCGATTGAAGAGATTCAACGTGAATCGGCGAATCGGCCGATAACTTTTTAGCATGCATTGAGGATTAGGAAAAACGTTGGCATAAGGGCATTGTGACCGGAGGGGATTACTTTGAAGGAAAAATTTGAAGAACAAAATTTGGAAGAAACAAATAAAGAGGTTTTGGAAAAAATAAAATTGGTCTTACTTTTTGGGCACAGTAGTATATTTTCTTTTTCTTATTGTATTCGTTTCTACAGACTAAAAAAATTAACACTTTTTATTACTGGAGATCATTAATATCTGCGAAGATGTGAATTTTCAGGAAAAGGTTTTAACCTTTATGTGATCATTATGTGTATTCCATCTTCTGAAAAATTTAAATTAATATTTACCTTTTTTTCGTGCTACAATGACAAGAGTTGCTGCTTGACAAAGTTTATTCCCGTCATATATCTAGTACATATAGATCTGCCCCTTTCCATTTGATGTGCATAATGCATAAGTGATTTTAATGTTGAATTATTGCTGCACAAAGCAACGTATATTAGATAAATAAATAAGAAAATTGACTAATAAGATGGAGATAAAAAATAGTTTGAATTTAGATATTATAAAAACTAATTTATGATTAAGATTGTCAAGTGAAATGTATTTTGGGGATTTTGTAAAGTGATTTCATTATTGTACTTTAATTAGGGTTTCCTAATATAATTTAGGTATTCTAACGTATCCTTCATTGGAGAATCTTAATTATAGTACATTAAGCAGGGTAATTACTGTAATAGTTATAATACCCTAATTATAGTACTTTTATGTGCTCGCTTTACAATGTGAATTTTTAATTTTAACAAATCCTAAAATAGAAATTATTTTCTGGAAAGAAAAGATTCTAGAACGTTTTTTTTTTAAAAATGCAATGTTTTGTTTATTTTCTCCAAATGTTAAATTAGTTAAGTACAGTTTTCGTTTCCTTTTACTGTCTTTTTTGAAAATTTGTGAGTAGTTGATATAAATAAAAACAATACATAATCGATAACTTTTAGGAGTTTTATTTTTCTTTCCGTAACTCTACAAGCTCTGTCTTTGGTGTGAATAAATTTGTACCTCCATGCACACAAGCTTTACATAGAAAAGAATAATTTTCTAGCACTCTGTCACACTGGATCCATATTTATATAAAATTATATTCAACATCATGAAATAATATTACTGAACTCTCAAGGGGCCTAAAACCTTTCACTGAACACGTTTTGGGGGAATTTTCCGTTATCCATCCACGACAAACCTTTTTAAGAGCGCTACCTAATGCTTCCACCCTGGTACAACCGTCATAATGAGGAGAACATTCGAACGTATCTGCTTCTGCACCCCGGGATAATTAGCTCGCAGCTGGAATTCAACCCGTCAGACGTCAGCAAGTGCCTAAATCTGCTCTAACCCGTTGGCAACACGACACCCAGTTCCTCTTAATCAATTACACAGATGATACCTGGGGTTTGCCCAACCCCCGTTGCAGTTTCGAATTTAATTCCGCGCAATATTAATCTGTCGCTCTCTTCAACGTTTCTGATTTCGAAATGTTTATTAGAGGGAGGGAAGGGTGGAAGTAAACCCTTCCATCGACATGAGGGGGCGGGGGTATGCAATGCATAGATGGTTTATTTGGAGTTGGAGAAATAAGGGGGGATGAGCTGTTTGGTGGGGGTGGAATTGTGGGTTTCGCACTGTCATCTCGAGTTGGCGGCTGGAGTGCGAGATTAAATATGGAATCGCAAGGGACACGGGCTTCACGAATGTTGTCTTTGGAAGATTATTTAATGTATCAACCATTATTTCATCCATAGTCATCTATTTTTCAACAATTTTGGTTTATAATTGCAAATTTTATGCTTATTTTTAATTATGACAGCATGAATGAATCATTTCATTTCGTAATATTTTATTTATAGTATATTTTTACTTATTGAAAATCGTATAAATTAATTTTTCTGCCCTGAATTTAAGTATTTATTGTGATGGTTTAGTTACATGATCATCATAATGGTGTCTTAATATGCATATCGAGATTTCACCCACGCTCTGTAAAATACCTATCATATTTCAGTGGTAGTGCACACTAACAAAATGAATCGATGTTCAATTCCATTGATGATACATGCTCCAGTCAATGATTAAAACAATTAGGGGAAATTGTTGTGAAAAATAGTTTCTCATCAGTATTTAAACTGCCTAATTAGAGTTTTTTCGAGTTTTCTTTTATATGGCTATCGAAGTTTTAAATAACTACTTTTAAATTTTCTAAAAACACAATAGTTTCACTTGCATCGTACGACTTTGATAAACCAAAATGTGGCCCATCGTCCTAAAACTGTTAACATTTTATGTGCAGATGGCGTACGCAAAACATAAAAATACTTCATTGTTCTATGAATTACGGTCACTGTATACGGACATTTATCACTTTAAAGAAATATATGTAGCAAACTCAATGTTGCCCAGGTTGCATCAAGGGATTTTTTTACACTGATATTTACGATTTGAAAGTAAGAATCACATTTCAAATTTGGACATGTCACTACCATATTAACTACGCTACCTATCACCGCTACCACCGCCGCTCTAGCCTTCTGTACCACAAGTTTTAGGTTCGAATCCTGGCGGGGATGGATGTTTGTTAACGGTTTGGAATCCACGTTAATCTATAAACCCGGTCTAAGTAGCCCAAAGTATGCAAAGAATATTAGATTATTTAATGTATCAGGTGTTATTTAATCCGAAGTCGTCCAATTTTTGGCAATTTTGGTACCGGTACAATCTGTGGTACCGAGCATCAGAGCACTAGCCACTCGGCCATCAGGTCCTTTTTAAAATTATTATTTTTCAATTTTTCTATAAGCTGTTAAAATTCTGGTGGCAAGGCAGAGTGGTACATCCAGGATTTAGCATTATTATCGTGCATAAAAACACAATCAGGCTGAGCCATATTTTCATTGCACTCTATTTTTAAATTATTCTTTAATACCTCAATATTCAAATTAAGATTCATTATCCATCAATAATAACCAAATTTTCGACAACAGAAGCACTCATTTACTGATATCAAAGTAAATCTTCAACGCCCATATACACTCAATACATTTCACTCAAAATGTTTCTTAGAATGCATTTTTTAATCAGACATTCCATCTGCGAGGAGTATCCAATATTCATAAAAGTTTTTAAATTCATTGCATTTAGAAGTACCACGTAGGCGTAAAAAGCTAATGATTTTCCAAATATATGTCTGTCATATTAAATAGCAAACTAAGCCAGACGAAAGTTAAAGTTTATTCAAATATATTTGGCTTAGATAAACCACGCAATTCAAATAATTCGCTTTCAATATTTTAAATTTAGTTCAATCTATTTAATTCTGCATTTGCTAATAAAGCTAAGTCACCTTTTATTCAATTTCAATAACTATCTCACATAGTTAGAAAAATATTTTTATCTTTGTAATTAATGAAAGATCGTTAAAGGGCATCCAATTTGATATTAAGACATTTATACTAATTGAATAAAAAAACCCGTATAATTTTATAAGTTTTAAATAGTATAAAGTAATAAGTAAAAGGTTGTTGATATAAGTTTTATAAAATAGTAAGGGTTGTAATAGTAGTAATAGTTATAATAGTAGAAGTATTTTAATAAATGAGTATTAGTATTTATAATATTAATAGTAATAGTATTTTAATAGTATAGAAGTTCATAATTGTATAATTTATGATATGCAGTGTACAGTTTGCGCAACTGGATCGTAATTGGGTGTGATTGGTTGAAATACTTGAGGCACAGGTTGGAGAACTCACAACTTTATAGATACACGTACAAACACTGCACACATACAATTAAAAGCATACAATAACACATTTTAGACACAGATCCGTGGAAGGATTCCACTTTAAAGTCGAAAACGCAATACTCAGCTAAGCGCAGGACGCACGAAATATATTTTCGGTGAAAATCTGCAGGTCAACTGAGGCCCTAGGATGTGCAAATATATTTCGTCTCGGGATGAGAGACTATGGATTAAACGTTTCTCAGCGGAAGCACAGGATGCCTTGTACTTCCTCTTGGGTGAGAGTTTCAAGGCTAATCGACCCTTTCTTCTAAACGTAGGAAAAAATCCAGTGATATTTTGTTTTAGAAATTAAAAAAAAATGTATTTTACCAGACTAGCAATTTATTGAAAGAATTAAAATGCATAAAACAAATTTAAAAATTAAAATGCATAAAACAAAAAAGAAAACTCTCTTTTTTATATAAACATCATGCATAAAGTTTGTTTTATTTGTAACATTTAGGCATTATTTATAGATATATTTTCATTCAAAGAAAAATTCCAACATATTTAACATTCACTGAAAAATTTAAAATTCATTGCATTTTGAGCGCCGGGCAGGCGTAAACCTAATGGTTTCCCAAATATATGTCTGTCATATTAATAGCAAACTAAAGCAGACGAAAGTTAATGTTTATTCAAATATATTTTGTTTAGATCAACCACGCAATTGCAATTATTCCCTTTCAATATTTTAAATTTAATTAAAACTATTTAATTCTACATTGCCAAATAAAGTGAGTCACCTTTTATCCAATTTCATTAACTATTCCCATAGAAAGAAGAATGTTTTTATCTTTGTAATTAATGAAAGATTGCTAAAAGGCCTCCAATTTTCTTTTGAAATATTTAATATGAAATTAATAAAAATTGATTAAAAACCCGTTTAATTTTATAAGTTTTTAATAGTATAAAGTCATAAGTAAAGGTATAGTATAAAGTTGTTGAAAGTTATAGTATAAGGTTAAAAGTTATAGTATAAAAATACACTGAAGTGACAAAGTCATGGGATAGCAATGTGCAAATTTTCAGATGGCAGTAGCAACGCGTAGAACAGGTATAAATGCGCAGTGCTTTGCGCAACTTTCCTTTCTGTTCAAGTTATTCATGTGAAAGAGGTTTTGACGCGATGATGACCGCACAGCGGGAATTTACAGACTTTGAACGCGGAATGTTAGTTGGAGCTAGACGCATGGGTCATGCCATTTTAGAAATCGTTAGAATTCAACATTCCCAGATCCACTGTTAAAGTGTGCCGAAAAGGAAATTTCAGGCCTAACATCCCACCATGGACAGCGCAGTGGTCGACCGCCTGCACTTAACGACCGAGACCGGCGACGTCTGCAAAGAGTCGTAAATTCTAACAGACAAGCAACACTGCGTCAAATAACAGCAGAAAAAGTTTAGGACGTATAAGGGACTTGTCTGCTAGAACTGGAAAATGCTGAGAAATTTGGCTTTGTTTGGGCTATTCCAGCAGAAGACCGACTCGAGTGCCTTTATTGACAGAACGACATCGCTTGCAGCGAATGTGGGCAACGTGAGCATATCGGTTGGTCCCTAGATGAATGGAAAACCGTGGCCTGGTCCGATGAGTACAATTTCAGTTGGTAAGAGCTGATGGTAGGGTTTGTGGCGCAGACCCCATTATTTAAGCCATGGAACCAAATTTTCAGCAAGGCACTGTTCAAGCTGGTGGTGGCTCCGTAATGGTGTGGGCTGTTTTTCATGGCATGGACTTGGTCCTCTGGTGCGACTGGACCGAACATTGACTGGAAATGCTTATGTTCCCAGCTACTTGGAGGTCACTTGCAGCCATTCATGGACTTCATGTACCCAATTACAATTGCAATTTTTGGATTAATTAATGTTTATTCACCAATTACAATTTTTATGGATGACAATGCGCCATGTTACCGGGCCACAACTGTTCGCGATTGGTTTGAAGAACATTCTGGACAATTCCAACGAATGATTTGGCCACCTAGATCGCCCGACATGAATCCCATCGAGCATTTATGGGACGTTATTGAGAGGTCTGTTTGTGAAAAATTACCATCAACGCTTTCACAATTATGGACGTTTCGAGACAGCATGGCTCAATATGAAATTCCAACGACTTGTTGAGTCCATGCCACGTCGAGTTAATTGCATCGCCGGGCGAAAGTATAAAGTACGATAAGTAAGAGGTATCCCATGACTTTTGTCACTTTAGTGTATAACAGAAGGTTGTTGATATGAGTTTTATAAAATAGTAACAGGGTTGTAATAGAATAAGGTTGTAATAGTATTTAAATAGTATAGAAGTTTATAATTCCGTAAGTATTTAATAATTGTATAATTGTTTGTAGTGTACAGGTTGTGCAACTGGATCGTAATTTTGTGTGGTTGGGTTAAGATACTTGAAGCACGGGTTGGAGAACTTACAGCTTTATTGACACACTCACAAACACCACACTCATACAATTAGAGACATACAATATTTAACGCATTTTAGACCATAATTATAGGTCGTGGAAGATTTCCCTTCAAAGATGAAAACCCGGTACTCAGCTACGCGCAGGATGTTCGAAACATACTTCCTCTCCGGGTGAGAGTCTGTAGGCCAACTAATGCACCAATATGTGCAAATATATTTCCTCTTGGGATGAGAGACTTTAAACTAAACATTTCTCAGGGGAAACGCAGGTTGTGTTGTACTTCTTCTCGCATGAAAGTCTCAAGGCCGGCCGCCTGACCATTTCTTCTGAACGTAGGAGGAAGCACGGCTACAGTTCTAAAATAAATTTTTGCTTTAAAAATTAGAAAAAAATTATACTTTACAAGACTAGCAATTTATTGAAAGAAGTAAGCGTTTTAAACGCACACAGAAAGGAAGTCCCTTTTTTGATATAAGCATCATACATAAAGTATGTTTTATTTGTCACTTTTAGACATTACTTACATAACTAACAATATATTTATATTCAAATATAACATTAACAAATACACTCAAGAGCCAAAACATTATAACCCCTACATTTTGCAATGAACTCGCCTGGATGACGTGGAAGGCACGTGATCAGGTGGAAGTGGCATTTAACTGGTATTAAGTGGTGGTATTAATCCATGCCAAGGCGGGTTGAAGCTGTGTTGCACGCCAAAGGTGGGCCAACTCGTTATTGACAGGTGGTCATAATGTTTTGGCTCTTGAGTGTATATACTAACATACAAACTAAATATATACAAATATATACTAACAGTATATACCTACAAATATATCTAATATATTTGTATTCTTTCTATCTAGCATATTAATAAATAACTGTGAAAGATATTAAATTCATTCAATATTATATATGTTTTTCACAAATCATGTTTAAATATTTTTAATTATAATTAAATTTTTGAAATTAATGAACAAATGGGTATACACACACACACATATATATATATTTGAGAATCTTATCTGATAGCTTATTTTAAAAAGTAAATATTCATTAAAAGTTAAATATTAAATAAAAGTATTACATGAAAAAAAGTAGACATTAACAAAAAAAAGGTGAAAATTTTCTTCGAAATTCATATTAAAATGAGTATTTTGCATTAAAATATACGTAATTAAACTACGCAAATTGCGTCAAATAGTTACAATTTTCTATCTAGTAAGCTATTAATGCTTCCATTAACATTTTATTTTTTTTTACCGAAGGATTCATGGTGATATTATGGCGGAATTTTCTTCCAGTTTTTTTAAGTCACGTATCTGATATCGCTGTTCTTTTATGAATGACATTCTGCCTGTTATCAGGATGAAAGAAGAAAAAAAAAAAAAGAAAAAAAATTAGAACTACCCCATTTGCTGCTGTAGTGGTTTGTGTCGATGTACCATTCCTGGCCAGAACTCAAAAGTGGCGTATGTTAATCTACATGATGCCTTCACAAGACCATGCCTGTTTTTTCCATCTTTTTTATATTAGTAGTTGAAAAATAGTTTTTATTTTCCTTTACTTAATGTCCCGACCCTGCTTCTTATTTAAAAAGTGTTTTTGCAGTTCGCATTGAGAGTAGGAACACAATTTATTTTTTTCGTAAAAAAAAGTAAAAAACAGAGATATGTACTTTAGTTTGTATTTCTGTAGTTGAGAAATGGCGGTCATTTGCTGCTCTTTGGTATCGCAATTCTCCTTTTTCTTTTTTGTGCGTTGGTTTTTGATTTGGAACGAGTTTTATTTTCTGTGGTGGGTGTTTTTCTTTTTTTTAATTTGTAAAGATATATAATTCCTACAACAAACGGCAAAAAGCTGTTACTTGTACATTTGGACTTCTGGTCTTTTTTTTAAAGTTTTTTCAGAAGTTCGAAAGGAAAAAATTTCAGTCACTGACAGTATCCACCCGGATATCTGTAACAAGAACGTGAAGCCATTTATTTTTACAACGACTTTCTTTTTTACTTCTGACGCGAAAGAATACACAGAATCTTTTCCAATTCCTATTTTATAACAAAATGGAACCAAACGATGTTTGTTTAACGTTGGTAATATTAATAATAATCGAATGTATGATAACATTTCTATTATGTATTTAATAATGCCTTCGAAAAAAAATGGTCGTGGATGGCCTGGTATTGTAAAAGACACGGGTATTTTCTCTTATTGTGCTGTGATATAGAAATGGCATTCTCGGGGTATTTTTTCCCATTTTTTGCAACAATGAGTTCTGATTGTGTTTTAATGTAAGATAATGCATGGTTCATAAATCTCATATAATCAGTTAGTACTAAACTTTTGAAACGCTGTTTCGTATGAAATAGTCATCACCGACTGGAATCCTATTGAACATGTTTGGATATGTTACGGAAGTATTTAGATTGCCTCTCTGATACTCCTTGAATTATCTCAGAACTAAGAGCGTATCTCTTCTTTTACTGGGCAAATATTTTCTTTGATGACCTTAATATTAACAAGGAATTGAATTGTCGAAAGTGAATTATAAACGCAAGTAATTACATTGTATACAGACATCCAATATTGAATTTCTTGCTGTAAACAGTTATACTTTTACATAAACCTATATTATTTAATTAATACTTCATATTTTTGGAAAAGTCTTTACTATTATACCCCAAGACATGAGGAAGTTTCACTAATGCCAAGTAAATAATAATCATGTTATAATTTAATTTCTATTAAGTTTGGTGATTCACTTTTGGATAACAATGTACGTGAAATGAAATATATGCCTTTAAACAAAACATAAAGCTAATTATCTTGTTTGTTTTCATTTTTGCATTCAAATGAAATATCAAGTAACAATAACTTGAATATTTTCGTTATCTAATTATCGTTTTATGTGATTTTTATTTTTCAGTGTTATCAGTTCTAATGTTTCATTCTAAAACAGCTTTGTTTAAAACGGAAAATACTGAAAAACGTTTAAAATTTATAATCAAGTATCAATTATTGGAATATTTTGCTGTAACCGATTCTTCTTCTACATATATCATTTAAATAATTCTTTCTTGGAATTATTTTCCATTTTTTTTTAATTCTACTCTACGACTTGAGGAAGTTCCACTAATTTCAAGTAAATAATAGTCATATTACAGTTTAACTTCTGAGAAGTTTGCTGATTGACTTTTGGAAAACAATGCATGTGAAATGAAATACATACGTTTTAAACAAAAAAAAAATTAATTATCCTGTTTGTTTTCTTTTTAATTCAAATAAAATATCAAGTAACAGCAGCTTGAACCTTTTTTCAGTATCTAATTACCGTTTTATGAGATTTTATTTTGCAGTGTTATCAGTTCTAATGTTTCACTCTAAAACAGCTTTGTTTAAAACGGAAAATATTGAAAAGCGTTTAAAAATTCATAATTCGGAGAAAAATAAATTTTATTTCATAAATAGCAATAAAAAAACTAATATACGAGTACAACTGGATGACATATCATAAACAAAAAGTCCTACTTTTATAGACTAGGTATATTCTCTCCTAAAAAAATCACTTTGACTATAAAATGTTTTTTCTGAAATCAGCCAAATCATAAGAGAGGAATTTTTATGTTTTCATCCTTGCCTACAATTTTTCGAAAAGCGATATGTTTTGAAGCAGTTTTATTGCTGCCCTCCTTTTACGATTTTCAAGTTCAGCTGTTTCGAGTTAAAAGGATTAAAGAAATTCAAGTTTATAGATTCTAGTATTTAATTCTAGAGAGTGCCTCTATGTAATTCTTTCAAATTCGAGAAATGAAGTTTTGGTAGTAAAAGTTCAGCTTTTTGCACAATTTATGATGAGATCTATTAAAATAACAAAAGCAAATCTCGATCCAGAGTTATTGTTCATCGTTTTATTTTGGAAAGTGATGTTAGATTTATGAATAGGCTTATCGCAGTCATGTTTAGAGAAATATTAGACCGTGTGAGTCCAGTTTAGAATAGCTTCACTGTAGCCCATGCATGTCCAGTGCATCTTTAAAATGGGTACTCCCAAGTCTTTGTGACCAAGGTCAAGGACAAAAACAAGGTGGATTTCTTATCCTAAAGTAACTTTCATGATTTTATTTGATTTTTATTACACGGGTTTATGGACATGGTCAAGATGTTGCTGTCGACCAAGTGGGATAAGAAGCACAACAACAGAGAAATATTATCTTAGGTTATCTTAGGTATATATTATCTTAGGTTTAGAGAAACTTTATCTTAAGGCCAACCGATTAGGTTTGGTTTTGGTTTGTCACTCTCTATTTTGTATACACTTTGTCCTAATTAGATCGGGTCCTATAGGTTAGCGTAGATTCTAATCGCTAACGAACATCTATGCCCCGCCAGAATTTGAATCTGAAGCCTGTGTTACCAAAGACCAGAGCGCTAGCCAATTGGCCATCCGGCCGCGGACAACCCATTAGTGGCTTGTTAAGAGGCAACATATGCTTGTTAATTTAATTTGAAATTTAATTTAGGATTTGACGATGTCCAATTTGAGAAAATATTTGAAGATTTTTATTTTTATAAACGTTGTTGTTTCATACAATTTATGGTGAAATCTATTTAAAATAACAAAAGTAAATCTTGATCCAGAGTTATTGTTCATCGTTTTATTATGGAAAGTGATGTTAGATTTATCACTGTGTGTGTGTATCAAACTGTGTGTATCAAAATGTGATAATTATAGGCATGTTTAGAGAAATATTATCTTAAAGATAACTCATTAAAGGCTTGTTAAGAGCACTTGCTTGTTAATTTAATTTAAAATTGTAAGTTAGCTTAAAAAAATTGTTTAAAAAAGCAATTGAAGACTTTTTTTTTCATGAAAAAAGTTAATTTATTTTACTTTGTCATTGAAAATGTTAATCATATTACCAGATCATAACACAAGGGATGTGGGAATTAGGCTTATGAAAGGCAGTAAACTGTTAAGCATATGTTGCTGTGAATTAAAGTACTAGCAACACATAAATTTTAATTTGTAATATAAACCGGGTTTTTTTAAATGTTTTTCATTTTATACGCAATAGAAAATGTAAAAATTTGTAAATTAATTTTGTTACGAAAAACACTCAAAAAAACGAACGAAACTTTTAAAACGAAAAACACTCAAAATAAACACCGCTGCTTACATGTAAAAATATATAAATACATCATTTTCCTGTGGATTCTATCACATGTTGGAATGGATGGAAACGAAAGGCTTCCTTCTGGCAAAAAATGGAACAGAAAAAGTTCCTGGACAGTATCATATCCCTCTTGACTCTTTTTTAGGAGAACTGCAAGGGATAAAATTAAATATTATAGTGAATTATTTTCTCACACCAAATGAAACATCTGGGAGACAATCAGGAATGACTGGAAAAAAATTTAGTGTATAAACTCGCAAAAAGGGTGTTCTAATTATAGATTAAGAAGTGGGAACGACTGCCTGGTCGAACGTCTGGCCAAAACAGAGATTAAGACTTCTGATATATGTGTTTTACGTAAGACAGAGAAAAAAGAATGAGGCCCGTCTACTTGTTGGCTCAGGACTTAAACAGAACGGCGATATGTGTACTCTTTACTGGAGGGCCAGAGGAAACATGTCCTGATCACACGAACTTTTATTAGGGTGCTTCTGGCATTCTATTCTTGGTATGGAGAAAAGAAAGAAATCTAGAAAGCATTGCCGAGTTGAAGTATAACCGAGTTGAAGTCTGACATGAAAAGGAGACCTTCAGAACGCGATGTAAGTTGATTATAACAGGGTCACAGATAGGAAAAGTATATTCTTAGCAATTCCATCCTCTGCATGAATTGATGGAACAAATCATAAACACCAGTTAGAAACATATATATGGTATAATTTTTAAACTATTGGATATCTATCGTTTCTTGCATACTTATAAAATATGCATTAACTAAAAAAATTTGCAGAAAAAAATCACCGAAACAAGCATTAACAGAAATTTAACTGTACTTATATTTTTTAACTCTTTGATAGATAATTTGTAGTTCCAAAAAATTTATATCTGTGTTCACGGTACTGTTGCAGCACTTAGCAACAACTGAGAAATGTTGCTAGAAAAACTTATCGTTTCCGATTTTGAGGTAAAATATAAACTTTATTTCTTGAATAACTATTATGGATTTTCATGCATCATAGCCCCACTTGTTAATTGATGATGAAGAAGTCTCTGAGGACTATTTTTGAGGTTATAAATAAAGGGCCTTAAATTATTTTTCTCAATTTAGGCTCATGTGTTGTGTCTAATCCTCAGTTGCAATGTGGAACGAACATCCCAGGAGTAGTCTACTCATTGATAGAGGGAAGAGGGCAGCTTTTGTTCGGATGAAGCCCAAGTAGGTAGAAGTTTCACTTGGCTCCTTGTCGCTGAAGAAAGACAGCAGTAATTTCCAAGAGGATTTTAAAGGGGAAATATCCCGCATTTGCTTATCGTATGGGAGAAAACCCGGAAAATTCCCACCAGGTAGTCCGACTGACGAGGCAGGATGCTGAACATCACAAGCACCATCGTGTCACCTCGTTTTGCGAAATAGTGTATACAACAAAGCCGCCAGAGAATTCAACCTCCTTTCTAATGTAAAAAGGTCCTTGTAAAATAAATGGTTTCATGTACTTGTTACAGATATTCGGGACGATACTGACAGCGTTGAATTTTCTTTCCTTTCGAGCTCCTAAAAAGCTCCATCCGAAAAACATAACAAAACAGACATCCAAATTTACAAGTGACAGCTTTTGCCGTTAACTGAAAGAATTATATCTCCTCGGCGAATTAAAAATAAAAAAAATATCAGATGCCAAATAACATTCGCCACAGAAAATAATGGGCTTAATAAAGCTCATTCCAAATCAAAAAACCTACTAGATAAAAAAAAAAAGACTATTGCGATATCAAGCAGCAAATGACCACTATTTCTCAGCCACAGAGACACAAAACAAAGAACATATCTCAGATTTTCCTTTTTTTCAAAAATAAAGAAAAAAAAATTGTATTCCATTCTACTCTCAATATTAACTGCAAGAACACTTTTTAAATAGGAAGTGGGAATGGGGAGGATTAAATAATGGAAACTAAAATTATTTTTTCAACTACTAACATAAAAAAAGCAAAAAAAACTGGCATGATCTTGTGAAGGCATCATGTAGTTTAACATACGCCCTTTTGAGTCTTGGCCAGGAATGGCACATCGGCACAGACCACTGTAACGGCAAAGAGGGTGGATCCTTTTTTATTCCACCCTCCAGTCTTCTTTCATCCTGATAAGAGACAGAATGTCATTCATAAAAGAACAGCGGTTGCAGCGACATCGGAGGAACGTGCTTTAAAAAACTGTAAGAGTATTCGAGATTTCTGAGACTGTTCCACGCGCTATTTTTTTTTTTTTTAATGCTACCACTCAGAAAGAGTTTCGTAAAGTTTATATTACGATACTAACATCACTATGAATTCTTCGGTTAGAAAATATAATGTTAATGGAAGCCTTAATAGCTTACTAGATAGAAAATCGAAATTATTTGGCACAATTTGCATTGCTTAATTACATCTATTTTAATGAAAAACACGCATTTTGGTATGAATTTCGTAGAAAAAGTTTCACCTTTTTGTAAATACCTATTTTTTCATGTAATACTTAGATTTAATATTTACTTTTAATGAATATTTACTTTTTAAAATATGCTGGCAGTTAAGACACTCAATAAAAACCCCAATTTATTTATGAATTTAAAAAAAAAAAAAAATTAATTATAGTTAAAAAATATTTAAACATGTCATTGCTAGTCTAGTAAAATGGAATTTTTTTCTAACTTGATAAAGCAAAAAATGTATTTTAGTACTGTAACTGTGCTTCCCTCTACGTTCAGAAGAAATGGTCAATCGACCTTGAGACTCTCATCCGAGAGGATGCACAGGGCAACCTAGGCTTCCGCTGAGAAACATTTAGTTTAGTGTCTCTCATCCCAAAAAAGAAACATATTTGCACAACCTGACGCAATAGTTGGTCTACAGATTCTCCCCGGAGGAAGCATATTTCGCTCATCTTGCGCGTAGCTGAGTATCGGCTATTCGACTTTGAAGAGAAATCCTTCAACGAATCTATAATTACATGTCTTTAAATGTGTTAAAAATTATATGTCTCTAATTGTATATATGAGGTTTTTTGTGCGTGGGTCAATAAAAAGCTCTGAATTCTCTAACCAGTGCCTGAAGTATCTCAACCCACCCACGCCCAGATATAATCTAGTTGTAAAATCTACATTCTACAATACTGCGTTTCAAATATTTAAAATTTAAATTCATATGGCACACACAATATATTAGTATTTTAAATCATAAATTATAACAATTATGAAAGAATATTAAAAATTTCTAAAATTATAAGGTTTTTTCTTTATCGATTATTAATAATTTCTTATTAAATATTTGAATAGAAAATAGGAGTTTTTTAAGGACCATTCATTAATTACAAAGATAAAAATATTCTTCATACTTTGGGAAATAGTTAATGGAACTGGATAAAAGGTGAATCGCTTTATTTGGTACTATAGAATTAAATGGAATTAATTAAACTTAAAATATTGAAAGCGAATTATTTGAATTGGGTGGTTGATATAAATTATATTTGAACAAACTTTAACTTTCGTCTGCCTTAGTTTGCTATTAATATGACAGACATATATTTGGAAAATCATTAGCTTTTACGCCTACGTGTTGCACATAATGCAATGAATTTTAAATTTTTCCGTGAATATTAAATACTCTTCGCAGACAGAATGTCTTATTAAAACTTAGATTCTAGGAAACATTTTCAGTAAATTGTATCGATTGTACCTGGCAGTTGAAGATTTAGTTTTATATCTGCAAATGATTGCTTCTATAGTAGAAATTCATTATTGATGGAATAATGGTATTGAGAGTTTTAAATAATATTTTAAAATCAAATGCAGCAAAATATGGCTGCGTCTGATTGCGTTTTATATGCTATAATAATTCTAAACCATGGATGGTCAACCCGAAGCATAGCAGTATTTTAACAGTGGCATGTGAAAACTTATTGAAAATTGAAAAAATAATAATGTTATCTTCAAGAAGTTTGTCTAGAAATTCTGCTGCCTTGGTAGAATTTTCTACGAAATACAATACGAATACAATGAATACAATACGAAATACGGAAAGCGACACTGCTTGACACCAGTACAACGTGCTGCAAGACAACTTGATCATAAGATGGTTTGGTTTTTGTCTCTCTACGGTCCATTTGTGCACACTTTTAGGCTAATTAGCTAGGACTTACAGTTTAATGTGGATTCCGAACTAATCACAAATATCCATGCTACAGCAGAATTCAAACCTGAAGCACCAATTGCCAGAGCGCTAGCCAGTTGACCGCTGACATTGGTTTGGAGATGGTGTGCTTCGATTTAGCAAAATTTCAAACACCAAATCAGTTAAATTATCACAACCGAGCAAAATATTAAGCGTTTTTAAAACTGTTTTTAGATTTTGACATTGAACATTGTTGTTTTAAAAAATTGTATTTTCCCTTTGTCCATGATTAAAAGAAAATATGAAGAGGATTGCAATTGGTGATTTTAAAACTGTCTGTGAAGAACGTTTTTACGGAACAAAACACTACATAGCATGTTTATTTGATACGTGGAATTTGTGCAGCAGTGCCAAAAAAATGTAACCTGGATCGTCATTTCAAACAACTGCATAATTATTTGAACAGAGAATATTCTGTCGTATCACACTTACAAATACACTGAAGTGACAAAAGTCATGGGATAGCAATATGCAAATTTTCAGATGGCAGTAGCATCGCGTAGAACAGGTATAAATGTTCAGTGCTTTCGCAGAGCTTTCATTTCTGTTCAAGTTATTCATGTGAAGAGGTTTTGACGTGATGATGACCGCACGACGGAATTAACAGACTTTGAACGCGGAATGTTAGTTGGAGCTAGACGCATGGGTCATGCCATTTCGGAAATCGTTAGGGAATTCAACATTCCCAGATCCACTGTGTCAAGAGTATGCCGAGTATGAAATTTCAGGCATAACATCCCACCATGGACAGCGCAGTGGTCGACTGCCTGCACTTAACGACCGAGACCGGCGACGTCTGCAAAGAGTCGTAAAATTCTAACAGACAAGCAACACTGCGTCAAATAACCGCAGAAATCAATGTGGGACGTACAAGGGACTTGTCTGTTAGAACTGTGCGGAGAAATTTGGCTTTCTTGGGCTATTCCAGCAGAAGACCGACTCGAGTGCCTTTACTGACAGAACGACATCGCTTGCAGCGACTCTCGTGGGCACGTGAGCATATCGGTTGGTCCCTAGATGAATGGAAACCGTGGACTGGTCCGATGAGTCACGATTTCAGTTGGTAAGAGCTGATGGTAGGGTTCGAGTGTGGCGCAGACCCCACGAAGCCATGGACCCAAACTGTCAGCAAGGCACTGTTCAAGCTGGTGGTGGCTCCGTAATGGTGTGGGCTGTTTTTCATGGCATGGACTTGGTCTCCTCTGGTGCGACTGGACCGAACATTGACTGGAAATGCTTATTTTCAGCTACTTGGAGATCACTTGCAGCCATTCATGGACTTCATGTACCCAAACAACGATGGGTTTTTATGGATGGCAATGCGCCATGTCACCGGGCCACAACTTGTTCGCGATTGGTTTGAAGAACATTCTGGACAATTCCAACGCGCGAATGATCTGGCCACCTAGATCGCCCGACATGAATCCCCATCGAGCATTTATGGGCATCATCGAGAGGGTCTGTTCGTGCCCCAAATCCTGCACCATCAACACACTTTCCCAATTATGGACGTCTAGCCGGGGACAGCATGGCTCAATATTCTGCAGAGGCTTTTTCCAACGACTTACATTTGTGAGGTCTTCCATGCCCGTGATTTGCTGCACTTCGCCGGGCAGGGAAATTAGGGCCGACGATATTAAAGGTATCCCATGACTTTTGTCACTTCAGGTGTAGAATTTATCAATAACAAATGAAATCCTTAGCCTGCCATCAATGTTGAGAACAACAAGTTTTTTCCCAAGTGAAATGCTGAATGCAAACTATGGTGATAGCTTCTTATGGAACTTTCTCTGTTGTTAGACCTACAAAAAACACTCTACTCTGATGGAGAAAAATAATAAAAAGCGACCTTTAATATTTCCCAAAATGTCGGTGACATTAAAAAAATGATAAAATAGCTTTGTTTAGAAATTCCCCTAATACGTCTTATCTAGATGAGTTTTGCAAGAATGTTGTCGCATAAATTGCATCTGGACTATTGAAAATACTTTTCATTAACTTTGGATGAAAGCTGTAACATCACAGACAATGCGTAGTTAGCATATTATGCATTACAAACAATAATTTTGATATTGTAGAATTACTTCTTGGTTTTGCGCCAATTAGATTTACCTACAGAAAGGACATTGAGGACATTTTTAAGGTACTTAAAAATATAATTGAAGTTAACGAAGTAGAGTGGACAAGTAGATAGCGTTTGCACAGATGGGACACCTACCAGGGTTAGTGGGATAAAAGGTTTCGTTACATTGTCGAACATTTTTTCGGAAGAAATATTTTTAAGTATCATTGTATTATCCTTGAAGAAGCACTTTGTACCAAGGACTTATATCTGTCTTTTGTTGGTGATTCTGTATCAACAAAATAGAACTCGACTCTGAAGGTGAAGACCTTGTTTCGGGGAACTTTTCCGCTAAGAAAAGAAAAAAATATGACGAGTTATTTCTCCATTGCAATGTGTGCTAGGATTGACACAGACATTCTCGCACAGACATTCACTAATTTTCTCATTATACATGATACCGAATATCTACTTTTTATCAGATTTGAGTGAAAGGTTGTTCTCATAAGTGCAAAAACACTAATTAAAGATAGTATACATTTTCCAGCACATCTCCTGTCCTTTAAGCTGTAGGTCCCCGATCTGTTTAACCCTCGTGTGCACAAGATGACAGTAGAGCGACAAACCAAACCAAACCTGTCAGATAGTGATTAACGGCAGTGATAGGTTCTTATTATTCACTTGTTAAAGAATGTACATTCCTTTCCCTGGGAACAGAAATGCTCTATCTCTTCTCCTGGGAAAAGGCTGAACCTATATCTCTGGATTTCTAATAACTCTAGAGGTACATTTATAAAAATGTTTCTAAATTTTCATGAAAAGCTTAATTTGGTCGTGTTCAGATTAACGCAATAAGTTGAAATATTGGCAAAAGTAAATAAATTGATTCAAATATCTCTACTTGATTAATATCTACCAGTAGTTTTATCTAAAAAGTAATAGTTTTCATTTAATTTATTTCGAATTAATTTAAGAAATTAATATTATAATAGATGTTTTCTTTTCAAAAACTAATCACACGATTTCTTTGCTACGAATTCCATTTAATTTTCATCAAAGCTACATATTAAAACTAGATAGACAATCGATATATTTATATCAGCAATCTTTCAAGAACACTCCACTCATTCAATGAATTCAATTGGAATTTCTGAAAACTCTCACATTAAATCTAGACTCGATATAAAATTAAATATTTTAGAAAGGGAATGATTGTTTGAAGACAAGGAAATTTGACTTCTCAAATAGAATTTTAACTATTTCTCCCTTAAATATTCATTAGCCCGGCATTAGCTAACAGCAATACTGTGG